>JACM01038454.1:0-11553 GCA_000787095.1 Periophthalmodon schlosseri
AGTGCATTTTAAGTTTTTATTTTTTTTATATACTGTTATCATTGGGAGGTTTGTTCAATAACATTTGAATTGTACTCTAAAGGTTGATGACTTGAAAATTATGATGACTGTCATTTATATCGACAATTTGGGAAAATCAGAGAAAAATATCATTTGCATAATAATTTGGAATGCAGTGTAAAGCCCACCAAACGGTCACTCTTCTAGATCTTCATCAGTGAATCCTTTGGGTCCTGTTTGAAAATCTGACAAGTTTATTACAAACGTGACAAGGCAGTTTCACAGAAAATATTAAATGTGACGTCATCACATATGTTCTGCGGTCCATAATGTTCTGTCCATTCATGAGCAAGTCTGTGCCCCGTCCAAGCAGGAGCCAGTTTTTGCCCCGTCCAATCAACAGCCAGAGTCCGTGTCCATGTCATCGTCGGGCTCCGAGCGACAGATCTCATCTAGCACCAACTCTGAAGCAAAAATACTCCTTTAGTACATATTCTAAAATCTGAAAACCACCAAAACTCAGAATCACCGGTCACATCACAGGGCTCCAGTCCTGGTCAGGTCCTGGTCAGGTCCTGGCTATGGTCTCACGTTCTTTCTCAGCCTGGGGAGGTTGTACAGTTATAACAACGCTTGGTCCTAGCTGTAGCAGGTCAGTCTCACGCTCAGCCTCAGCGTGGGGATCACCTGGTCGTACAGGTATAACACTCTCTGTGGTCTGGTCCAGGTTTAATCCCGGTCTTACCTTGGCTGTAGCAGATCAGCCTCTCACTCTCCCTCAGCACAGGGATCACCTGGTCACACAGGTGTAACACTCCTCTGACACTCTCTGGTGTCTGGTGCTGGCCTAGTCCTGTCCTAGTTCTGGTTTAGTCCTGGTTTAGTCCTGGTTTAGTCCTGGTTTAGTCCTGGTTTAGTCCAGTCCTGGTCTTACCCTGGCTATAGCAGATCGGTCTCACACTCTCCCTCAGCGCGGGGATCACCTGGTCGTACAGGTGTAGCACTCCTCTGACACTCTCGGTGAAGCCGGTGTGGTTCTGCAACAGCCAATGAAACAGCAGCACTGTCTCCCGTAGTGACCCCAGCACACGCCCACTCAGGTGTGCAGGTGTGGGTTGGGTCTGTACAGGTGTGGGCGGGGCCTGGGAGGATCTGAGGTCCAACCAGAGCCGGTGTAGAACCAGCACAACAGACTGCACCATCTGGAATGAAAAAAGTCAGTTCTGGTTCAGTCCTGGTTCAGTCCTGGGGTCTCATATATGAAGGGTGCGTACACATAAAATGGGGTCAAAACATTACATATATGACGTTTCATGCTAAGTTGCCTTTTTATAGATCCCAAACTTGACGTGGGATTGTGCACTCCTGTCCACAAACTGCACCACGTACAGAGTTTTCAGAGAAGAGGCAGAGGCAATCTGTGCCCTCTACCCCTCCTCCTCCTCTGTCACCACCTCCTGACCTGTAGGCCATGGCGGTATCACTGAGCACCCTGTGTCTCATCCTGCCACGGTCAAACCGCATGCATGTAGAGCACGTAGATCGCACATGTGAAATTAAATATGTCCCATGGTTTTGAGTGCATTACATGTAAGTTCAGATAAATATAGGCTGAAACCATCGCATCTAAGGACTACTTTATCCAAACTGTTGTGTTTAAACTTTTAATGACAGGACAATATCAGAAAGCAAGTTACTTAATACTTCCACGTTCCACGTGCCTGTGTCGTCTGCTGCAGCGTCTCCCCCAGAGCCCCTCCCTCTTTACCCCTGTGTGTCAATCAAACCCACTCATTATTGGATCATGTTTAGGTAAAAATCATGCAGAGCTCACTTTGTATTGTCCTTTTATGATGAAATGGAGGCATTAAAGGGGTGTGGCGAGAGGTGGGATCATGTGTCTAGATTTCTGCTGCAGGTGCAATCTATGAGGAGGAAATGACCTGCTGGAGCGTACGGAGGGTTTTATAAATCTAAAGATTTTTTTCACGTACACGTAGTTTGAGTTTTCTTCCTACTCCTAGTCCACATACTGTTCTATAAATGAGACCTCTGGTTCAGTCCTGGTTCAGTCTTGGGTTCAGTCCTGGGTTCAGTCCTGGTTTACCTCGCTGTAGCAGGGGCAGTGGATGTTTGTGGATCTGTCTGAACTCTGAGTGAGGATTTGACTCAAAAACCGGACCACCTGAAAAAGACCAGACCAGATGTTAGTCCTGGTTCAGGGTTCACATTTGTCATATAGGTCTGAGGTCACATGACATCAGGACATAGTAGAATCCCTCTAGTTTAACCTGAGCTGGAGGACAGATCAGAATTATCAGGTGGAAGCTGCCGTTTAACTGTCAGATTGCAAATTTGTTGACCTGGTTTATGGTTAATATCTCTATAATTACTGGTCCTATCCACATGAAACAAAAACTGGCACAAAGTTCAACCTCTTCTCCGTCAGATGAACTAAGGAAACCCTTAGTTCATCTGACAGACACTCCCCTCACAGTAAAGGGGGCACTGGCAGTTTTACCTTGAGGTCAAGTTGGACCCAGTCTCTGTGAGTCGCCTCTGGGTCAGATCTGCTCCGAACAAACTGCAGTAACCTCAGGACTACACAGGGCTCTGCAGGAGAACAAGTACTTTTACTACTACTTTTACTACTACTACTACCGCTACCAGAATAAGTACTTTTACTACTGCTACTACCACTAGTTAGAGCTCTGCAGCATAACCAAATACTTTTTCTACTACTATCTGAATTACTACTAGTGCTGCAGGGGTCAGAAATAATACTATTGCTTCTATTACAGTTGCTACTACTACCATGACAACAACTACTACTTTTTCATTAAACTCATTAAAACATGTTTATTCTGTGTTCTGTCTCTGTAGACCACAGTAGGTAGTCCGTTTACAAAAGCCCTATTCACACGGGAGTAGTGTTACTTAAGGGTAAACTGTAATAATTTCGAACACTGTCAGTGTTTCTATGTCCGTGCAAATTGTCCATGTTCATAAAAATGTCTGTAAAAATTCCCTTGAATTTTACCTACTGTAATTTTGCAAACTCAGAGGTCTTCAGGTCATTCTAGTCCTGTGCAAACGCTCATGCCTATAAATTGGCCTATTTTTCGTCATTGCATTGAAGCTAATAGCAATTCAAAATGCCTCTACAGCTCATTTTAGGTCCAGATACAAACTAAATTAACAATATGAATTCGCCATATTCTAATCCGGTTATTGCTTTTTCTACAGTTAAAAAGTAAAAAACATAAAACAAACTGCAGTAAAGATGTGACCAGAAAGTACAACCCCGTTTTTGTGGCAACAGAGGACCTAGCACCATGGAGGCTCTTTGGAAAAGTTTGGGTGCTTTTGCTGCAAAGTTTGGAAAGTTTGGATCGAGCGGCTGTATTAGCGTGACCCACAGGCTGTATAAAAAATGGACTGAGGGAGTGTGACATCACCCACAGTGCTCCAAATGAAGTTCATCGAGGCTAGCAGTTATAGAGACCAATTTGGATCAGAGTTCTATATTTGCAAATACGACCGTGAGTATCATAGCAACCAAAGATCCAATCTAGAGCAAGGCTGTAGGGTAAACACCCCTTCCCACCTGCATCACTGGTTTAGCAGGGAGTGGACACTTTACAATGCTGTCAATCAAACTTATTGCTAACATTAGCGGGAGCAACCTTGGGGATATAAGGCACCTGATTTGTCTGTTATAAATGTTCATATCTCGATTTATGGACAAAACAGTGAAATAAACACCCCAGGATCATGTAGAGCGAGTTAATATGAACATTTTAAGACCAAAATGACGAGGCTCACAGAAGCGGTCCAGTTATAAATAGAGACTATGGCATGAACAGATTAACAGAGAGAGGTGGTCATTGTTTCATTAGTAATATGACAGTATGGATGTCATTCTGATTGCATCAGCGAAGTAAGAAACACTGTGTTTGATGCTACAGTACAGGTGCATAATGTTGAAATCAAACTTAAAATAGAAGCAACGTTGGCAACATGATCAATTAAAAGGTTGTTATGTTTCAGGATTTATCAGTCCAATATTTCCAGAATAAAGTCCGTAAAAACAGGGATTACTGACATGTCTTATTCCGTATGAATGCACACAAAAAAACACAGATGTCGTGGGGTAATATCAATTTTACAGACACCCTCAGGCAAAACTACTGTGCGAATAGGGCTAAATATAAGATACTTCATATTTTGTGATATTTTGAGGTCAATCCCAGTTTCCCCATTAAATCACATTATGTTCCATTTCACTTTTGCATTCAGGAATTTAGAATATTTTTGTTTACAATTTTTTAAAGGGTTGATAATGTAGTATTATTAAAAGTACAATAATCTATAGTCACAGAACAGTACCGTGTTGAGAGCAGAGTTGCAGAGTCAGGCTGAGGTCACTGAGGGCCATGAGGACAGACACACACAAACTCACGACATTTAACCTCTGATCAGCTGATACACATGCACAGACCTCCGAGAGAACACAGCGCAGCCTGCAGGACACACACACACACAACAACAGAACTGGGTTAGACCTGGTTTAGTCCTGGTTTAGTCCAGGTTCAGTCCGCCCTGGTTTAGCCCGCCCTGGTTCGGTCCCAGTTCCGACCTGTCCTGGTGCTTCACTGGACTCCTCTGGACCAGGACTTGCAGAGCGGTTAGCGCTGCACATGTGACCTCTCTGTGTGGAGCTCTACACAGCCTGAGGACACAGGGCAGCAAAGGACTCTGGGAAACGGAGTCCACAACCTGAAACACAAAAGAACAAATGTGCAGACGGGGCAGCAGAGAGGCTAACCGCTCTGCCACACACACGCTTACCACTCTGCCACAGGGTTTTACCTTTGCTTCTGTTGTGTTTTTTTGACTTTCCTCCAGCAGAACAGCCTCCACCACCTGTTCCAAAAACACACACATATTGTGTATATCATCGTACTAACTAACTACTACTATTAAAATTACCTCAAAATGTGACTTAAACATCCAGTGTTATCTCCCATACAAGGGTATAAAGTGACTAAATAACCCACATGCATATTTTTTCCATCGCTAAAGCAGTCAGTGTATTTTATTTGATATTTAGTCAATTTTCACTTGGTTGCAGTTAACTTTCGGTTTAGAGATTTTGGTACTTTTACTTTGTAGAGCTACTTCTTGCTTAGCAATGTGCATGAATTACTTGACAATAAAAAAAAACAAAACTTGTTGACATTGTGCTTGTGTTTGCTCTATAGTTATAATCTATGACACCTGTGGACCAGTCTGACATCTAAAACAATTTAATAAAAGAAACAAGTCCACTGTCGACTATAAGATAAAAAATTCAGATAAAAGTGCAGCAGTCCTTAGGAAAGTGCCTATACATTTAGGCGGAGTTCAGCAGTCTGACAGCCATAGAATAAAACGAATGCTGCAAAACCTCAGCAACAAGAATAGACAATGATGGGGGAGTGACGGGTCCCTGATGATGTTTCTGGCCTGGGACAAACCACGCTTTCAGGTAATGTCCTGAATAGAGGGAGGCTGGTCCCAGTAATCTTTTCTGCAGTCCTCACTCTCCTCACATTGTTCCAGTCAGACGTGCAGTGCAGCCTCCACCCCACACAGAGATGCAGTTGGTCAGAACGCTCTCAATTGGTACTTTGCAGTGACATCACATGCATATTGGCAAAATGTTTAGCAGTTACCATGGTGACACAATGCACACATTAGCAAACACAGACAAACAAGTTAAGGTAGTCTGTAAAGTCAAGAAAAAACACAAAATGGATTTAAACAGCACATTTTCAAGAGCCTGTAATCAATACGAGCATTCATGGTCCTGTTTAGGTGTTTGATTTTCAACAAAAAGATGAGTGACTAACTGAAAAACTGTTGGCTAATGCTAACTAGCCTGTGACTGTAATGTTATTTGAGAGGGACTTGTTTAATGCCATGTTCACATACAAGGCATCAAACCACATTAAACACCTTGCGATGGACGTTTGATAATTCACTGTCATTCTCGTGTCAAGGGCGTCTTTGACGTGCTACAACATTCACAGTGCTGAAGCTGATTAAGTTTTCTTTTTACAGAGCAGAGACGTGTTCCCTGCTGCAAATGATAATCACGCTCTAATTTTAACCTCAAATCAGTAGACCTAAAATAAAAATAATTTAGGCTACATATTTTTAAACAGTGTTGGTGTTTTCCTTGGCTCATGGAAAACTCTGAATTTCGTCCGGTGAAGCTCTGTGCTTCCTGGGGCCTCACAGGCAGGGATCCAAGTACTGCGCAGCCAAAGCCAAAGACAGGTGAAGAGGTCTGGGCATGAGATTATGGATACTCCACGGTCTGTGGTCTTGTCTACCCTAACATCAAGCAGTCAGCGGCGGTAGGCTCACTGGAGGTGGCTCAGTGAGACCGTGGATGGCCCTCCCCGGCTTCTGTGTGCTCACTGTGGAAGAGCAGGACTTTGGTAATGGCTTCCCGCTAGGAGCGGCTGCTGCTGCTGTTGCTGTGTCCTGGTGGACATCGGGACTTTAAGCAACGCAAGCAGGCAATTTGCAAATTATCATTGTATGGGATACTACTGGATATTTTTACAATGCAGGGTAAGTTCACAAGCAAATGTCCCGCTGGAGCTGTGCATTATAGCGCGTGGAGTACCCCGGTTTAGTCTTGTGTGGGTGAGAGATGATCCATTACGGGAGGCATAAAGATCACTATCCACGCTGTAGTGCATATTATATTATTTGTGATCAGCCCACAGCCCAGAGTATGGCCTGGGGAACTGCGGTATGTGTAGGAATCCTGGAGCAGAATCTAAAGGTTATGGACTTAATGGAATTAACTGAAAAAAAGTGGAAATTCTCAGCGCACAGGAAGCAGAGGAGGCACAGGAAGCAGAGCTTGCACACAGACAGGGTTTCATTGACAAACATGATGAAAAAGGAGATTTTTACATGTTATTTTTTTATCTGACATGTAGCACCTCAGCTTTGAGCAGCTGGGGCAGAATAATTTGTTTAAAGTTTGGATACGTGATTGACATGAATCCAATTAAGCCCGTAATTATACCGCATCTAGATGTAGAGCATGTTGGACGCTGCCTTTACTGTTCGCACTGGTCGCTCTGTGCTTCCATCGCGCTAAACGCTCATTCTTCACACCTGTTGTTTGCGCTTGAAATCCCATTCGCTCGATATGTCCAAAATATGGAAAATGCTTTGCACCACCTGCGCACGTCAACGCGTCTCTACATAGGGTTAACATGGGAATCACGAATCACGTTCAGTGTGAACGTACCTTTAGAGCACAAATCATCTCACCTGTTGTAGTTCCAAACAAGTCAGCTCTTTCTGGTCAGAATAAAATGTGTTAAAATAAAGCTCAGTCTAACTTGAGTAACAGAGCTTCTAACAGAGTAGTGCTTTCAGTTAGCTTCACATCCCCAGGGAATGTTGATGACATCATCTGCAAAGTATCAACACTGCTCCAGTAGAATGTTGTCAGGATGGGCGGGGGCATATGGTTAGGGGCAGATGGGCGGGGACAGATGGGCTATTTTCAGGCAGCGAAGGAAGTGCAGACACTGCTGTGCCCTCTTGACCAGGGATTCACCTGCTCACAGACCAGGTGATGTCATCCGTGAAGTGAGCATGGGCGCACTTCCGGCTCTATTGACTCTGGCTCCAATTCACTTTATTGAAAAACCGTGGCCCCTCTCTATGTAACTACTGCTGTCAGGCTTGTCATTTTGGTCTTAAAAAATTTACCCACTCTGCATAATCCCTCTGTAAATCAAAATCCGAACAAATCAGGTTTCTTTCCCCAAGGTCGCTACCACTAGTGCTAGCAACAGGTCTGATTTACAGCGTTGCTAAGCGCCTGCCCCCTGTCAAACCAGCGGTGCAGGCAAGAAGGGGCGTTATACCATCAACACCCTCGTTCCTGATTGGCTCTTTGGTTGCTAGCAGCAGCAGCCAGTTACATAGAGCGGTGCTGAAACCTAACGGTCTCAGTTTGTCCACCAGGTGCTGTGGGATGACGGTATTGAGCACTGAACTAAAGCCCATGAACAGCATACGCACATGAGTGTTCCTCTCCTCTAGGGGTGCAAGGCTCAGGTGCAGAACGGAAGAGATGGCGTCCCCAACTAGGCGGTTTGCAACATTGCCTGAGCATCCTCCTGGGGATGTTGTCAGGAGCCAAGGCCTTCCGGGTGTTGACTCTCCTCAGGGTTCTCCAGGCATCCAAGGAAAAACAAAGCGCAGTTCTTAGCAGGAGTGCTGGTTAGTGCTTCAAACCTCCCGAAAAAGTTGCTCAGTTGAGGAAGTTAGCTTCATCCTCACATGCAGGAGGGGCCATCGTGTAAATTGTGATGGCCTGTACTTCTTTCCACATGTTACGGGTGTTTCGAAGGGACATTGAAGAAGTCCTGAACTTTGTACTAGAGCCGGCTCAGCCCTCCCTCGGGGTTGAGCCGACTCTGCACCTGCTCCTCCATCTTGGTTCTTGCCCTGGGGCATTATGGGACAGCAGAGGTGCATGCTGGGAGGGGTCCGTTTGTGTGGAGAGATGAGGAGAGCGAGGAGAGGTGACAGTGGAGGAGAGAGAGGAGGAGAAGCGCATCTGGACCTGAGCTGGAGGAGAAAACAAAAGTTTAATATGCACAAGAGGAGAGAGAGAGGAGGAGAAGGAAAGAAGGGGGAGGAGGAAAGGAGGAGAGAGGGGGAAGGAGGAGAGAGGAGAGAAGGGGAGGGGGTGTGTTATCTCATTCTCACATGCAGCAGAGGCCATCTTGTAATTTGTGATGGCCTGTACTTCTTCAATGACCCTTCGAAACACCCCTAACATGGAAAGAAGTCCTGAACTTTGTGACTTTAGAAACTGCTTTAGTACATTTAGAAATTCTGATGACGTGTTTCAAATCTACTCTGGCAGTCCTCAATGCCTCATCACCAGACTTGAAGACCAAAGGTTCATTTATGCTTTACGTTCTAGACACATACGGATACACATGGAGGCTTCTGTCCATCCTCTGCATTGTTCTCTCTGTTTTGGTCCATCTATACCGAACATGCGGAATCTTAACAATGGAGTGGCAGAGATGTGTTTAAAAACAGTCCTGTAGTGCCTCCATTGCCACCTCAGACCATAATCTCACGTGCTTCACACTAGGTTTTTCATGGATCACTTCATGGAGGCTTGTATGCAGGAATTAACATTAGTTGTTTCCTTCTCATTTACCCTCTGAAGTTGTATTTGGAGTGATTTGTGCACATTTGAGTAATCTTTCATCGTTTATTTTCAAAACATCACTTTGCCAATCTACCTCCGTTTTCACCACCACGGTACATGCCCACTGCTCTGTACTTACTTTGTTCTTCAATTTTATTTTCTTAGAGATGCATGTAGGATTCAGCAGCATTGCATAGTCATTTTGGTACAAATGAAAAAAAATATCCATAGGAGGGGCAGACAGCATGCAGCACTTTGTTACAATGATATTTACCTTTGCTGGCGCCGGGCACCTCAGTTTTCTAATGCGAAAGTCAGCAGACTTGTTTCTTAAGTGGTTTTAGATCAATATTGTAATTTAAAATGTCCACAGGTGTCACAGACTATAACTATATAGCAGTTACAAGCACAATATGTCTTCTTGAAATCTGAAAATTCAACCTTCATTCGGGGGAGAGGGGATATGCTACAGTGAGATTTCTGCACATTTGTGTTTACTTTTATGGCCCTTTCATGTCTCTTGAATTATCATGACTATTTCTAACAAGAGCATGCAAAAAATATCATGATGTATTTAGTTTTGTCAGTATCACTCACCACAAAGTCATTATGGTAATAGTTTATGTATGAAAGTGAGAGGTTCATTCTTGTTCTGAGCCTGGTCAGGATTACCCATATGGTGTGAGTACCTCTGAGCTGTGCTGTAGCAGAGTGGTTAGCATCCTCAGAGCCAGCAGACCACTCTCCTCGAGGCTGAGTCGGCTCTGCACCTGCTCCTCTATCTTGGCTCCTGCCCTGTGGCATTGTGGGACAGCAGAGGTGCATACTGAGAGGGCTCCGTTTGTGTCGGGAGATGAGGAGAGCAAGGAGAGGTGAGAGTGGAGGAGAGGGAGGAGTAGGAGCGCACCAGGAATTGAGCTGGAGGAGAAACAAGACTTTAATATACACAAGAGTGGAGAGAGAGAGAGGAGGAGAAAGGGAGAAAAAGGGAGAGAGAGAGAGAGAGGGAGAGAGAGGAGGAGGAGCACATCTAGACCTGGAGTTGTGTTTTGTTTCATTCACACATGTTTAACACACAAACACTGTATATTTAGAGTTCTCTCAAACAGAAAACACTCTGTTCCACCTTGTGATGTCATGTTGTAATACAGGAAGTGTTCCACTGTGTTTTTAAACACAGAGTTTTACGTCATGTTGTATACAGGAAGTGTTCCACTGTGTTTTTAAACACAGAGTTTTACATCTTCACTAGAATCATTTGGATAACTTCAGCAATTGCCCTGCAATTGTCAGTCTCTACTGAACTAAAGGTAAAAGAAGCTATTAATTTGAAAACTACCACTACATGGCGTCACAAGAGCAGAACAGAGCATTTTGAGCTTTGGAGATATAGACAAACTAATGATAAACGGTTACTCAAACGTGTGAATGAAACAAAACACAACCTCAGATATATTTTTTATGAGGCAACAGCATTACACAGCTCACAAAAATAATTTTTGTGTAATATAGGACCTTTAATGTTAAATTCTTCTAAATAAATGCATAAACGTGTATATTCTGGTGTCACCTGTGGGTTCTGTTGAGGCTCATCAGGTTCAGTCCAGTTAAAGCCAGACTCTGAACTGGACTCAGACCACTTCCTGAACTGATGACATCACCATTGCCACCAACCAATGAGCTGCAAGATCAGAGAACAGTCAAGACCTGCTTTAGTCCTGGTTCAGTCTTGGTTCAATCATGGTCTAGCCCTGGTACAGTCCTGGTTTAGACTTGGTTCAGTTGTGGTTTAGTCCTGTTTCAGTCTTGTTTCAGTTTTGTTTCAGTTCTGGTTTAGTCCTGGTTTAGTCCTGGTTTAGTCCTGGTTTAGTACCTGGATGGAGTCAGGAGGTGACACAGACTGATTCTCTGCGAAACAGGCTGCAGCAGGAACCCAAGCAGAGCACCCCCTACAGAGAAAGACAAATCTTTTTTAAATATGTGTGTCAGATGCCCTGCCCGTGTGTCAGATGCACTCCCTGTGTCTCCATGAGGTTTTATTCTGTGTATAAGCTGCTAACCCTGTAGTTTAGACCTCTACAAACATGTTCTCAAATGTCCCTGTGTGCCAGATGCCCTCCCTCCCTGTGTCTCCATGGGTTTTTCTGTGTAAAAGTTGCTAACCCTGTAGTTTAAACATGTTAAGAACTGCCTGGGATTCTTGGACTACACTGCGTTCCAAATTATTATGCAAATGATATTTTTCTGATTTTGCCAAATTGTCATCATCATTTTCAACCTTTAGAGTACAATTCAAATGT
>KN476356.1:0-11559 GCA_000787095.1 Periophthalmodon schlosseri
CCTGATTTGAAAGTTTTAGAGAGACTGCTAACACTTTCCCTTTGTTTCTGTGGACCTTGTCTAAGTTTATTTGGAGAAAGTTGTTTTGCATCCACACACTGATCTGTTGGATGCAGTGGCAGAGTGAATCCACTGGTCCATATTCACCTGCTTCCAGTGAGACATAGAGTGTCATCTGTGTTGTGGTATCACTGCATATTAACTGGCATAGAGATTGAACAAAAGGGTTCCCAGGATTGACCGTTGGGGCACCACACAGGTGAGGGCCATGTGATCTGAGACACACAAGTACTCCCTGTCTTCTAGATAGGACTTGAACCAGTTTAGTGCAGTACCAGAGATGCCCACCCAGTCCTCTAGTCTCTGTAAGAGGATCCCATGATTGACAGTGTCAAAACTAGCACTCAGATTAAGATCAAGACTGAGACTCTCCCTTCATCAGTGTTGGCTCTGAGCTAACAGGCCTACTTGAGACAGCCAATCACAGGTATTTCTGGTTTGCATTTAAAAAGAGTTCATAGCCCTAGAACGGCCCACTGAATGACAGGTCTCGCAAAGACAGCTAACAGCCAGTCATAGGCCTGGCTGTTAGCTGCCAGGCCTATGACTGGCTGCATTTGATTTAAATAGCGCCTTTCAAGACACCCAAAGCACTTTACGTTGCATTATTCATTTACTCCACACTTAATTATGGTAAGCTACTATTGTAGTTACAGCTAACTTGGGGTAGACTGACAAACTGCGCCATCGGCCCCCCCGACCAACACCAATACTCACTCAAACAACACGTTCATACTAGGCAATGTGGGTGAAGTGTCTTGCCTAAGGACACAATAACAACATGCTCTAGAGCCACTGCTACCCCACTGTGGCACTTGGTACTCCCAGTGGTCTCCCATCTACTAAGGAGGCCTGGCTTTGCTTAGCTTCTGAGATAAAAAAAAAAATAGACATTGGAAATTGACAAGAATGGCCACATTATAGCTTATTGATTTTTTGTACATATCTAGATCACATTTTATTGATGATTTACTGTTGTAGTTTATGAAATTAATGTATGTATTTTGTTCAAGGACCCCCTGAACTGCAGCTGTGAAATTGGTTAACAGCTAATGGTTTTACAAATAATTTAATGCATAAAAAATAACTTAAAAGGCCTTGCTTATCTACATTGACATAGCCTACAGCCAATCAGAGCCACCGTTTGTCATCCTGTTAGCTCTGCCTCACTTCAGAAGCTCATTTTGTGCACACACTCGGGAAAATGAACTTCTACATGAATAAGTCCATTTATTGAGTAAATGCTCCACAGGCCGAAGATTCACGACACTATGGTAGCTTAGTTTACTTTATTTGGATATTTGATAAATCATATTACATTCAAACTATAACCAAAATACTTCACCTTATCAAATATATGATTTATATGAAAATCAAAGTAGTTATCCTAAATATGTTCAGGTGTCTTGAGGTAGACTTGTAGAAACAGTGTAAGATGATTCTGTTGATACATTTTATTTGAAGTTTTGGTTGAAAAAAAAATGTATATTTACATTTGTGTTGCCATTGTATAAGGATGTAACTTGACCTGGTGGTGTAATCTGGTTATCTCCATGGAGAAAGATAAGATTAATGCTATGCTGTGGAAAATTCCAGGCAAATTAATAATATCTCCATGGAGACAAGCATGTGAAGGACCTTCTGTCGGAAAAGTCACAAAGTGCACCTTTCATCTTAAAGGGTCTATATTACACTATTTTCTGATCTATGTTAAAATAATCAAAAACATACCCAAAATTGTGTTTTGTTTCATTCATACACAAACACATATGCATATTTAGACTGATTTCTTCTCTCAGAAAAGAAGCTTGTGATGTCATGTGGGAGTGCTCCACTAAGTTTTTAAACCCTACACACCTTCACTAGAATCATTTGGATAATTTCAGCCCTGGAATTTCCAATCTCTACTGAATAAAGGGTAGTTTTGAATCTGAAACCTCCTGCTTCATGACATCACAAGGTGGAACAGAGCATTTTGAGCTTTGGAGATGTAGACAGACTAATAATAAAGGACTACTCAAACGTGTGAATGAAACAAAACACATTTCCAAGTATGTTTTAGATGAGGTTAACAACATTCTAACATGGCTTAAAGCTCACAAGAGTCTATTTTGCGTAATATAGGACCTTTAAACTATAATTAAGTAGACAACTAAAACTTTTTAAAATGTTTTTGAAGGACAAAAATCCTTCCAAAATCAAAATGTGTTGTCAAATTGAACAAATAGGCCTGTTAGTTGTCTGCTGCCTATGGTGCTGTGCTTGTGTCATTAGCATCACACATCACATCCTCCACTCATCATGAACACTCTGTCAGCCTTTAACGTCTTCATTTCCATCTCCTGATAAGTTCCAGATGCGATCCTGTGTGCTGCCTATTACACACGGACACAATCACCTTCTCCACCTCCTCCATCTGCCCCTCTGCTTGGGCTGATTTGAAATGAAATGCCCATGAGCTGTGACTAATCCAGCCGGAGATGTAGTCCGCACCACTGTTAATAATCATTATTGTTCTGGCATGGAAAATGTTAGAGATGTAACTTTCTGATTACTTATGCGGCGATAGTGCTTGAGAAAATATGTGTTATTCCTCCTTAGACGCGCAGAGCAAGCACAAGTGTCCGGGCGGTGCGTTCAGTGTGCCTGGGACATATTAAACACTAATCCTCTGAGATGACGGAGAAGATGGTATTTGTCTTTGGACTCGCCACACTCGCCAAACTCGTGGAGCGCCACACTCCACGTCTAATGAAATGTCACTGTGTACAAAGTCAGACTTAATAGTAATATTTCTACCTACGCCCATTCAAACAAGCAGTGGGCTTTAGACCATAACAAAAGAGACTGCAATAATATTTATTTTCCTGTACGCTGTAATTGTGTATCCATACTTTATTTTCTTGAGAAATTGACTTATCCGAGCCTCTAAGCCAATAAGAGAACAAAGTACACATAGTCTTTTTCAGCTTTGGAGATTAAAATAAGATATAAACATTACTTTGAAATCTGCTACAGATGTACAGCCCCTAGACTTGCACGGTGTTAGTGGCTTATTTTGTGAGTGCACCATGTTTACAAGCATTATGACCTTAAAGAGCATCCGTACTGTTAATACTACCTTGAGGCAAAAGTGTAGGTGCTTATTTGCGCCTACAGTCATATTGTCATATGACTCAAATAGTCTTAGCACTCTCAGACTTTGATGCTCACGCCCATACTCAGTTACTTTAAAGAAGACCTATTTTGCTTGTGTCTGCTATATAGTTACAGTCTATGACACCCGTGGATCATTATGTTATAATTTAGACATTTAAATCACAATGTTGATCTAAAATTACTTAATAAAAGAAACAAGTTCCCTGACTTCTGCGTTAAAAAACTGTGCTGCCCAATGGGAGTCGATATCGCCGTGAACGTCATCACAACAAAGAGTCCAATGGATAGGTGCAGATCACTCTAGCGAGCAGTGGCTTTTTTTTGCATTTGTACCAAAATGACTGCGCAACACTGCCAATCCTACGCGTATCAAAGCTTAAGAAAATAAAATTGGAGAAGTAAGTAGTAAAGAAAGAGAAGTGTGTGTATACGAGGTATGGTGAAAACAGGAGTTGAACGGCAATATGTCGTCTTGAAATAAGTAACTAAAGATTGCACAAATATGCACAAATCACTCCAAATACAACTTCGATAGTGTAAGTGGTGAGGAGAAACAACTATAACATGGTGAAAAGCTCTAAAAAGTCAATTTTGCTTTAATAATCTCAATCACATACACTCACTCTCATGTTCTTGTACTTTCTTACACTGTTTTCACTCACTTTCATTGTTTTCATACTTTCACACGCATAATCTTTCTCATACATGTGCAAAAGCACACTAATTCTTTCACACATTTATATGCTCACTCTCATAATCTCACTCGTTCATAATTCCACCCCCTCATACTCTCACTTTCATACTCTCGCTCTTATAATATCACTCTCATACTCATACTCTTACTTTCATACTCTCACTCTCATACTCATACTCTTACTTTCATACTCTCACTCTCATACTCACTCATACTCTCATTTTCATACTCTCGCTCTTATACTATCACTCTCATACTCACTCATACTCTCACTCTCATACTCATACTCTCACTTTCATACTCTTGCTCTTATAATATCACTCTCATACTCATACTCTTACTTTCCCTCCTACTCATACTCTTACTTTCATACTCTCACTCTCATACTCATACTCTTACTTTCATACTCTCACTCTCATACTCACTCATACTCTCACTTTCATACTCTCGCTCTAATACTACACTCTCTCATACTATCACACTCATACTTACTCTTTCTCACTCACTTTCTTGTACTCTCTCATAATCTCTCTCTTTACTCTCGCACTCATACTTTCATTCTCTCTCTCTCTTACTATCACTCTTTCATACTCTGAGACACTTATACTCTCTCACTCTCATACTCACTCTTTCATACTCTCACACTCTCTCATACTCTCACTCTTACTCTCACTTTCTCGTACTCTCTCATAGTCTCACACTTATTCTCACTCTTTGTTATTCTCACTCTCATATTCTCACTCTCTCCTACTCGTATACTCTTATGCTCTTGCACTTGCCTAAGGGCTTTGGAGTTGTACTTTGTGTGGGCGAGTTTGGATCTTGTTTCTTCTCTGCATATATTTGCGGCACATCTTCATCCTATTAAACAAATGAGGCTATGATAAATAAGAATTCTATTATCACAAGATTAGTGTGCCGTTGTTGATATTATCTGTGACATAAAACTGCACAGCCTTCAGTTAATTAATTCACAATCCTTTTCAAATATCTGAGCAGCTCCGTTATAAAGAGTGTTCGCTGTCTGTGTGCAGGGGTTTAACTGCTCACACTTTCAATTAGTGCGTTCTCCCAAACTTCAATCCAGATCAGTTTTGAACATTGTAGACAAAGTAACTTTTGGTCATGAGATCTGAGGTTTCTGCCATGTTCACACAACATGTTTCTGTAAGTTTGGAGCTAATGGACCATAACAGAGTATAGTATATACAGACTGTTTCTATTACTCTCTGTATTTGCTCACTTTTGATGACATTAGTCTGACACATTGGCTCTGCCGTGGTGTACAGAACAAACAGGTGGCAGTGTTTCATTTGTAGAACTCCTGGGCTGTGCAAAAACCACATGCGCTTTCATCATTATTCATTAGATGTGCGTGAGCTGATTCTTCCATTTACACTTTACACAAGTGGCTGATGGATTTTTGCGGCTGTAAAGCAGAATAAGTGTGAGTCCAAGCAGAATGAAGATGAATGTGTGGCACGGGCAGACAGCAGAGGATAGGGCAGACAGGGCCCACTCCATCTTAACATGGCGGCCCTGTGTGACATGATATCTGATCATCATTTTCCCTGACAGTGATGGAGCGCACACTGCGGCTGCGCTCAGGCTCCGAGCTGTGGGTAAAGGAACCTTCTTTCCATAATAATGGCCATTCGTCACTTCCCAAACTGTCAGCGGCCCTTGAACCCGCTGACGTTGATCTAGGGGACACTGGGAGGGGCCCGTCCATTCAAAAGCTCCCCACACTTAGCCTGCATTACTGGGCTGATATGATCAGGGACCATGGGGCCCCAGGGAGACCATGGAACCAAATGGGCTCTGTGTCTGTTAAATAGGAAGACGGAAGTGCTTCGTCTCTCTGCACCGCAAGTTTATGAGCCCAAAGCGACCTCTCGACATCTTCATTTTAAATGCCTCAGCCTATTGTAATATATTATCTCTGGCTTTCAGTCAATTCAGGCCTTCCATCAGCGGAGCAGTTAGGGCCCACATGAAGAGCTGAACATGACACACCTCCATTGCATTACAAAGTCTCATCAAAATCTATGGACATTCTGCAGTTGTTTGTTGCTGTACAGCGCTTGTCAATGTCACATTCCTAAAGACAGAAGGTCAAGATCAAGCAAAGTAAAGTAAAAGAACAAAAAAAACATTGTTTGGTAGTGTCCCATATTGAAGAAAGAATATATCTAACATTTTGACTCTTGTTTTTATTTTGATGGCACCTTAATACTGTCTATAAACGCTTGTTAACTGTCACAACTTAAGCCTGAGGTGTGTTGTCTCTCTGTGCCCCGAGAGGAGACACTGGATCAGGTGAACAAAACAAGGCAGAGCTGGCCCTGATCTGGGGGATTGGTGGTGTACTGTGAGCCCCTCTCTGGACCCTCACCCGGGGTTAGGCCTTAATAGAACAGGGCTTTAGGAGTCATGTGGAGGCTGCGACAAGAGCCCTCCATGAGCACACGGCTAATGGCAGCGCCGCGGTGTGCTAACCCGACAGCGACAGGAGAATAAAGCAATCACCCCAGCTGATTTTAGCAGCTTTCGTGTCTTATCCCCGGACCTCGCTCAGCAAATCTTGACCTTAAAAAGACAGTTATTCCATTTTTCTTTGAGACAACTTCATCACTGCCTGAAAAGCTGACAGCCAGGGGGATATCCTACAGGCTTCTGAGGTTTCCTATACCTGCTCTTCCATCATTTTATTTGGTAACTGGGGAGTTTGAGAACAACAAAACTATGAGAGCCAGATACCACATAACAAGAAAATATTGTGTTGAAACTTTGGTGTTTGACTAAATTGGGTGAGGTGGAAGAAGAGACGTGTACAAAATCATACCTGCCTCTCCTCCAGACACCTGCGGCAACGGTTTCATCATACTGGGCTATCAGACTGACAAACAAGGTCTGTGGGATGCGACTGTAGAGCACAGACTGAGAACCATACGTCAATGAACAAAGTGCTATGTTTTACCAGTAAATAAAAAGAGTTTGATGTTGGTAAGGTGAGTGTGGAGGGTGCCTATGCTTCCACACAAGGAGGTTTACATAGTCCTCATGGGTTGGTATCATATTGTTAAGAAAGTCAGTTGAGATACAAGTTGGCTTGGGCATATTGAAAAGCAGGGTTGCACAATGAACCAAATTTGAAGTGAGATTCATCGAAGAGTTTGTCATTTGTAATCGTCAGTGATCAGCTAAATGGGAATAAATTAAAGTTTGTATCTTTGAAATTCTGCAAGTTGATAGTGAAAACCATTGTTATTTGTTTCAGTACGACGAAACTAAATCAAATGGAAGTTGTGATCGAAGGATATGGACAAAAAATGTGTACTTTTTTTTCGCCCAGACCTATAGAAAAGTGAATAGCCTTAAGTTTCTGTGACAAGTTGACCAAGGAAGGAAAGTGACAAGTTTCTGTAACAGATGATATCACAGGTAGAGCTAACCACATAGAAATGTTAACAAGGATAGTAGCCTACTGAAGGTGTCCAAACCATCTGCTTTTACGACAGAGGACTGGCTGTAGACCTCTCCATTAAAAAGACCCAAGCTGATTATTGATGATTACAAATGACCGAATCTCGATTAAAATTGATTGACTGCACAACCCTTAAATAAATGTATATTCTTTTTGCACTAGTTATTATAGAAAGAGTAAAAGACTGCTAACCCTTGCTTTGCTGTACCCCTGCTGAATCTCTCAGTCTCCTCTGACCTCCTGACCTCTGTGGGGTTGCGAGAAGCTCCTTGGAGACCCTCGTCGGTAAACATCTCCGGTGTGGACCACAGTTCTGAGCTAACAGCCCGGCCATTACCTGATGTGGGCAGAGCAGTCACCACAACCATCCCTCTCCAAGCATCCCCCTAAGCCCCACAAACGCCTTCTCTTCGACTGTAAATGTGATCGGCCACGATGGGTTTCTCTCTCTGGCGCGTCGCTTTAGGAAACTCAGCCATCACCGGGGCCATCTCGAGTAGAGCTAATTAAATTGGTACTTTTTACAAGTCTTACTCAATAAATCGGAATAAATTAACAAGGCATTACTACGGCAGCTACATTAAATTTGCATAGTGCGTTTAATGAATATGCAACTGCGAGGGAAAAGGTCTGCCACTGTGAACCCTGGTGGATTAGCATAACTACTTCCAGCGTGTTCCTTAAATAATGCGCTCATTTGCACATCACTGAGTGGGCTAATTCTGGCTTTGGAGAGGGCCGCCCTGTAATTAAAGAATCCCACTTTAATTTTTAATGAAGTTTACGTGACATAAATCCCGGCAGTAATGAGGGCCATGCGGAAACAAAAAGGCGGATAATAATTCAATTCGTCGCCCAGTTTGAGGGATAATAACTGCGAGGAGGAATTACATGACAAATGATTAATTAAAAATTCATCGTCTCGCGCAGGGGGGCTACGGCGCTAAAGCCACGGAGAGGAGGGAGGTACAAGGCACGGTTAAAGCGCTAAGGACAGTTTCACCTCTTGTCTCTACGGATAATGTTAACAGACTCAAGACTCAATAGATTTACGCACAATATGGCTCACAGTTGTATCACAATGGAGCTGAACAGTGACCACGCACTTCGAGGTTGTGGAAGCACACTGCCCAAGCGGTTTCTGAAACAAATCCACAGAGTTATTAAAACATGTTGCCAATTTTTTACACAAATTTTTAACTGTGTTTTTGGACATAATTACCGGATAAGTTTGCCTCCATTGTGCCTTTAAACTGTTATGACATATTTTTTGTCTAGGGGGGAACATAAATGTGTATGCTGCCTTTGAAAACTCGGTGGGCTTTGAATGTTGAGCTCCACTGGTTTGGGTGTTTGTCTGGTGATAGTACAACTTAGGGTTCTCCATGTTTGTCCTACTCAAAATATGTAATTTAACCTATTAAATAGAAACACAGTGGTATGACAGACATGGGTTGACCCAGACATACTGTTGTTGTGCCGTTGGGCAAGAAACTACATGGACAGTGTATTAATGACGTGTGAGCATGTGCTTGGTGGTCAGAGAAGCTTCACATTAGCAACTATGTTTCTGTTAGCCCATTTGGCTGAAGTGCGCAGTCAGACTCCTGTGTCGCTTGTATTTCAGGGCCCTGGAAATACAAGGCTCATGAAATACAAGGCCCTTGAACTACAATTGATTAGCTGTACCTTTACAGATATGTGGGGATGTGGATGTGTGTTCCACCTGTGGCCAGTGTTTCCATACAGCCCTATAATACCAGAATGCAGTGTGCACGTGGTCTAGGCCTGGGCGTCTGTCACACAGGGTATAATGGCTGCTCATGCTGCTAATCGCCACCGTAATTAGCAGCTCTCCTGAACACTCCCGCTCACTCTAATCAGCCTCCAATTTGCTTAATCAGCGTTTTAATTGAAGCAATTGGCTCTTAGCAGAGGGCCACTCAAGCGTGAGACCCCTGGCCTGTATGTGCAGTGCTGGTGCACACAGCCCTGCACCAGTAGAGGGAGCTCTGATCAGCAGGCTGCATCTTAGTTGTTAAGGATGTGTGTGGACTCTTTTGTCTTTTTGTATCATTAGTAAACCTCATGTGTTTGAATCCTCGGCATAATCTATGGATATCATTTAAAAAAATAAATAAATAATAATAATAAAATTTAAAAAGTGTATTTATGTAGATTCCTCTGAAAATGAAAAGTCTAAATTTATGTTTTCACTTTTATTCTTTTAGTTTGAAAGGATAATGATGCTTACAGATTATGCTTACACATTTGTTATTATAATAATATTCATATGAATGAATATTTACTGAAAACAAACACAAAAAAATATTTGGAATATTTTGGAAAGTTATCAGAACATAATATAAACCTCTTTTTTATCAGTCCCCGAAGCACTAGAATTTGGCCTTGACTTTGTAATGTTCATGTATAATATATATAATATATAAAAATGCATTATATAAATCCATGAATTAATTTCTCAATTTTCCTGGTTATAAAAAAAACCCTAGATGACCTTGTGACCTCGATGATGTTCTATGCTTTTTTTCGCTTGTGCAGTATAACTCCTATCTCCCCTTATGTGCCTGGGTCACTCTACTCATAAGACAGAAGAGACGGGAGCCACGGGCTATTGACTCGTTTTATTCGAATACTGCACAGAAGCATTTTGACAAATACATGAAATTCACAAATTACACAATAACACTGTTAATACATTGTTCACTGAATATAATGATCAAAAATACACTTTAACTATGTCCTGTTATAAAATAAATGACATTTGACAATAATAACACACCTCTCCTTTCTTTACCTAAATCTTAGGCTCCGTTCACACTTACACTAACACTACATCAGAATTGCGATCAGAACTAAACCTGGACTAAACCAAGACTAAACCAAGACTAGAGAAGGTCCAAATCAAGTCTACATAAGGACTAACCTGGGCTCAAAGCAGGACCAATCCAGAACAAGAGTAAACGTACCCTAAGAAATTCTGGAAACGTTTTTGACAGTGGCTTGGATAACTCAATATATTTTGTTCTTAAGGCTCTTTGTGGAAATATGTACCCACCCCACCTGGCTCTTGATTCCAGTGATGAAAAATTCTGAGAAGATTTTTTACAGTTCTCCAAGACCTAAAAGAAGCAAAAATACAAACCATATTAGTAAGTCTATTTTGGACATGTGAAAAGCCTGCTCCTCTCCTCTCTTATTTCCATACTGAGGCCCCAGAGCCCGGTGGTATATGCGTGGCGTGAGTCGGGCCCCTGCTTGAGAGCTGAGGCTGATGAGGAGCGTGCTGAAGTGCCACCCAGCACACACTTACCCACTCCGGCATCTGCTGCGGAGGATTAGAGCACTGACACGAGCGCATTTCAATACAGCCGCACACACACCATATGCACACACCGCATGCATCGTTCACTCACGCGCAATTCAGTACAAACACACACCATAAATACACGTTCATTTCAGTACAAACACACACTCATTACAACCGAATACACACATGCATTTCAATACAACTGTTTACACATAAGTACACACACACACCATATGCACACACACATTTCAATACAAACACAAGCCATACGCACACGCCATATATACACGTGCATTTCAGTAAACCGTGCACACACTCAAT
This sequence comes from Periophthalmodon schlosseri, assembly GCA_000787095.1. Taxonomy (NCBI): domain Eukaryota; kingdom Metazoa; phylum Chordata; class Actinopteri; order Gobiiformes; family Gobiidae; genus Periophthalmodon; species Periophthalmodon schlosseri. The sequence continues at coordinate 11,053 of KN476356.1, forward strand.
ACAACCGAATACACACAGACATATCAAAACAACTACACACAAACCATATGCACACACCACATACATCATTCACACACACACACACACACACACATTTCACACACACACACACACACACACACACACACTCCATACACACACACCCATTTCAATTGAACTACACACACATTTCAGTACGATCACACACACACACACACACACCATATGCACTTGCCTCTGGGTTCACCAAATGCACTGAGTGACATGGCACACATTCAAGGCTCTTAATATTAAAGTTGTGTGCATCAGAACAAAGATGGCACACCAGAATAGTTTTCTTTTGTTAAGGTAGAAAATCTAATAAAAAGTATTAAGTAAGTAAGTATTACATTATTATTATTACTGTTAACATTACACTGTTGAGTAAATTCTCACACACTCATTGACTTACCTCAGTTTTCCAACAGCTGCGGACTCTGGACAGAGAAAACAAATGCACAAAGAAAAAAAATTATTATTATTATTATT
>JACM01078557.1:0-28550 GCA_000787095.1 Periophthalmodon schlosseri
ATAATAATAATAATAGAAATAGAAATAGAAATAGAAAAAAAAACAAAAACTGAGAGAACCGTTATAGTGCTGGAATTTCTGTCACAGTACCTGCTTCTGTTGCCCTCTGGTGGCCACAGCTGGGTCACAGTGGCTGGAAACTAGTCGCGCGAGTATGACGTGGTCCATAAGGGACGCACGAGTTCGCAGCTTCACGTGAGAACATGAACAGCCACTTTTAAAGGTAATTATCTCATTTATCTGGCATTAGCACATGAAAGGTGTACTGCGTTTCTTATGCTTAAAGAAAGGAGGTTTAGGTCGCGAAATTTAATTAAATCTACAATCTTAATAGTGATTAACTTGCGCTTGCGTCTATCAAGCTTCATTACGGTACAACATCCAGTAAATATTTATATCGAATAGAGTTTCGGATTATTAAAGCCATGGATATGAATTCAAGGTTGTTTGGATGAAAAAGGAAAATACTTGGGAAAATGATGACAAATCAATAGGCCTATAACCTCAATTGTCCACCATGATGGCTCTATTTACAGTTAAAAGGTCCTATATTATGCAAAATAGACTCTTGTGAGCTTTTAGCCATTTAATAATGTTGTTACCTGATCAAAAACATACCCGAATTTGCTTTTTGTTTCGTTCACACATGTATTATTAGTCTGTCTATATCTTCAAAGCCCAAAATGCTCTGTTCCACCTTGCAATGTCATGAAGGTAGTTTTCAAGTTAACAGCTAAATTTGACCCCATTTTCATTAGAGTTTGTCAATTCCAGAGCCAAAATTATCCAAATTATTCTAGTGAAGGTGTATGGAGTTTAAAAACACAGTGGAGCACTTTCTGTATTACCACATGACATTAGTTTTCTGTTTGAAAGAAAAACACTGCCTTCATTTGCAGGATTTGTGTGTTAAATGTGAATGAAACAAAACACAACTCTAGGTATATGTTTTGAGGAAGCAAAATTATAACAGATCCTTTAAGTTATATCTGATCTTATCTTACAACATGATAGTGATAATAACAAATGGGATCCTAAATATTTGCTTGCTTCTAATATTGTGGAAAAGACATAGACATGTGTCATGGAAGTTGAGCAGATCTCTACATGTCTTTTAAACAAATTTATTAATGATTTATTAATGATTTATTATTGTTATTATTATTGCTGCTGCAGGAAAGATGGGGAAGAATAAACAAAAAGGCAAAAAACAGCAGAATGTTTTCCAAGTGGCAAACAAACATTTGAAGGTGAAAAACAAAGCCAAACCAGTCAAGACCACATTAAAACACGTAAGTTTTTATCGGGATTGCGAAAGAAATGTATTGTGCTCTTGAGTTTTCACTGTTGTTCTTTTTTTTTTTTTTTTTTTTTTTTTTTTTTTTTTTTTTTTTTTTTTTTTTTTTTTTTTTTTTTTTTTTTTTTTTTTTTTTACAGATTAATACATTAAAGAAAGAGAAGGTGGAGAATCTCAATCAGATGTTCACAGAAGTCCAGAGGGATGTTAAAAGTGTGTCAAAATCTGTTGCAGCTGAGCCCAAGAAGCAAACTCCGGTAAAATAGAAAGTTGGGAGTTTATTTGCAGATTGCTGTAAATAAACCTACATTTATTAATATGACACATGTTTTTCTTTCAGGTTGTCAAAGAGGCCCCCAAAGAGGCTGTGAATGTGGACAACGCAGCTCAGCTCTTCTCTCAGTTATAACGGACCAAATATTAGAGACTATCAAGTGACACTTTTTGTCACTGCTTGTACAATTATGGATTTTTTGTGGTTCAGTGATGACAGGGAATTGCAGGAAAATCACTCAACTGGAAGTAACAACATTATTTCAACTTGTTTTCATCAACTGCTTTCACATCACCACCTTTGGAATATGTCGAGAGCCTCTGGATTCAGTGTAAATCCAAGCGCAAAAGTCATATCAACCTAAAAAAAATGCCACTAAGAGAACTACAATCCTGTAAAACTGCCATACACGGTATATTAAATGTTAACAAAACATATTGAAACTGCTTAAGTGATGTGCAGCCTACTGAATTATTTGTGTGGCCACATGGAATTTGGTTAGCCTGGATAACCTTAACTCAGAGTTTGTTAATTTTGAAAAGTAAAATACATTGTAATAACATGATAATGATACATGCTTCCTGCAGTCTAATTAGTAATTAGTCCTAAAATGATTGAGATTATTAACAGCATAACATTTTAAAATTGTTTAGCCATGCACCCATGTTTAGTACTATGAATTTCATAATTTACTTGTACGCTGTACTTCTGCCAACTCCAAGGGGAAATCATTTCAGTTATGGACATGCAGATTCCATAACAATATAAGGTAATTAAATAGAGCAAAAACTGAATTTGAAATGTAATAACTGAAAGATAATTATCTAGTGTAGAGTCCTTAAAAATATCTGTCCAAATGTTCTCAGCATTAAATGTTGTTTGCTGTGACAGAAAGCATTTTTTGATGGGAATAAAGTAGAGGAGATGCAGTGAAAAGAAGTCAGGCTGGGTGCAGTTGACCCCCATTGGGATCCAGATGGGTTTGCAGTGGAACAGCACCCTGGGGAGACGGGTACTACCACACCATGCTTTCTGCAACCAACCACAGAACAGGAAAAACACCACCAGCCAATCACAAAATTAGATTTTTTATGTTATAAGGCAGAAAATAACTACCCCATTGCGTTCTAGTTACATGTCCACAAGATGTCGCCCTAAACACATTTATCAATATATAAATAAGGTGCGAAAGCAACTGACCATTGATTTATGTGTTGACAAGACAATTAACAGAAAAGTAGTGAGCTGGAACTGGTTGATACGCTCACGCTAAGTTAGAGAGCCTCTGACCAGCTGTGATGACCCGGTGGTGCTGAAATGGACAGCTCCACCTTCGCACGCGGCTGGGAGCGTTCAGCACTGAAGCCCAGGGACAGCTCCTCTAGTGTCATTTGGCCCGGTGGGACTCAAGACTATTGAACTTCCATCTCTGCTTCGTCCCTAATATATATTTACCCTACATGACAACATAACTTTGCAATTTTCATATTCGGTCCAGATTTTTTTTTTTTTCTTTTATAAGCAAAACTCAATTCATATTTAAATTTGGTTGCATGTATTGTATTTTTATTATGTGATATTGACAAATTAGTGACTGTTTTTACACATTTATCACCTTATATAAGCAATTAAAGTTAAACGTTGCTGTCCTTTTATTATATATTTTATTGCATGTTTGAAGTAAAAAATAAAATAATAATAATAATAATAATAATAATAATAATAATAATAGCGCAGACTCGACCCACTTAAATCTTCGCAGCACACACGCACACGCACGTTATTGAATTTGCGCAGATAAATTCACGCTCCAATGGCCAAAAGGGCAATGCAGCTCATCTTTGTCACGAGACCTACTGTGACACGAGAACGGACGCTTCTTTTCAAAATAAAAGCCTATGTGGATTATTTTGTAATTAATGAGGCATAAGTTAATGAGTAAATTAAAACAAGAAGGCGAAATCACATACAATCAAACGGTAGCTCTCAAAAAGCCCTGCCCGTGCCCATATATGCTAAGTACTTTATGATGAAGTACCGGAAGTCCTTAAGTATTTGTCCGGCTTTACTATCGATTATCCCAGAGAGCGATGTGACTCGGCCCGTCCGTGTGCTCGTGTGTCCGTTCAGCTTTGCCTTCCCAGAACCGATGGATCTTGTTGGATGTTAGATCAGCACGCGTGTACGCCGTCGGGCTCTGGACCATTTCTGCCAGAGCATGATCCGATCCGTCCTCTTCTCTCAGGTAGGAGCGTTTAGCCTCTGCCACCGTCTCTTAGTGATGCTAAACGATGTAGCCTCCTCCTCTCCTCAGCAGCGGCCGCACCTTAGCTGTGCTCTCGGGTGACATCCATCCACTGCTCTGTAAAGGGAAGGATCTGATTGTTAACGATTCAAGTCATGTGTTACCATTAATAACAATGAGAGGCACAGGACTAAGTACTTCTCTGTTATGGGTGTTCAGTGATTTATCGGTCTCAGTTAAAATGTTAGAGTATTCGACATGTCAGTCTTCCGTGTCTGCGAACTGATAGCAACACTGAAGACTGGTCTCGTAGGCTAAAGGATGTATGTGATGCATGTTTGTAAAGGTCCAATCATTTCATCTCACAAGAATTTGCTGATGAAGTGTCAAAATATGTCTCAATTTGGTGTGTGATTAATTTACATTTAATCAATGTAATGTCAATAGCAAAATCTATCATTTTTTCCATTAGAGGAAAGCATGCTCCATGTTTATCATAAACAAATACAACTTAAGTATATTATTCAAAAAAGATTAAATATATTCAATGTGACATTTTTACAAATAAGGATCACCTGTGCCACCATAATTACAACAGGATCTGTGACAAACACTGTATCTACATTACTGTCCCTCCACCTTTCACGCAAACCTTGGACTCTTCAGTAAATATCAAATGAACAAAACATATTAAACAGCTATAGGCTAAATTTGATGATGATATAATGCACATTATTTACTTCTTGTTCTAGCTATCCTAACTCAGAAACTGATAACATTTTGTAAAACTACACTTTAATTAGTCTTATTAAACAACTTAAGACTTAATTGATGATGAACAAATGATTTATTTAGGGTGATTCAAGCTTAGTAACTACTTAATTAATACCTTAACTCGTAACCTCTTAATGAAGCGAACTTCTAACTACTACTTATTTCCATTGATTTTGTTTTTTGTTTTTTCTTTTTTTTGTAGAACCTGCACCAGAACTGCTTCCTGAGCCTGGCGTCCATGGCCTCCCCTTCACGCAGTAGCCAGGCCCAGCAGCGCTCCAAGGATGTGGTCCGACTCAGCTTTAGTCCGGAGACCTACGCCGTGTCCAACTCTCTACTGCTGGGTCTGTCCCGCTCCACCAGTGACACTGACCTGGTTTCCCCCGATGCCCGCTCCACTCTCACGGCCAGCGCCTCACACTACACCATAGGGCAATCCCAAGATCTGGTCATATCCTGGGACATTAAAGAGCATGTGGACGCTGGGGACTGGATTGGAATGTATCTCCTTGGTAATAAAGTTGTGCGGTTGTTGTTTTTCTTATTATCTAATTATTCTTTCTGAATAAGGTTAGAATATAGCAAAAACACTGCTCTGTGTGTGTGAGTAGGCCTGTATGGGGTTGGTTGAGTGTCATGGTTGGCAGGCGCTATGTAACTTTTCTGGTGGAGATGTTATTTCCTTTGCCTGGAATGTTCCACAGTATGGCATTACACTTATCCACATCATATTTTTTCAGTAAGAGATGTTTTTATTGGCCAAAAAAATGCCTTATGTTGTCACCTCTCTCTTCACTTATTCTTACATGGGATCATTAAAATCTTATATTCTTGAACTCTTCTTTTTCCAGATGAACCGTCTTCTGAAAACTTCCTGGACTATAAAAGCAGAGGAATCAGCGGTTCCCAAAAGGGACAGATTGTGTGGAAATTTGACACAAGCATACCCTTCCCTAATGGTAAGTTTAATTATGATTCAATTACAATCATAATTCGACAATTTTAAACTCCAGAAAGAATTACAATGTTTGTACTCATTCAACAACTCAGAAGATTAATATAATAAAACAGTAAGATATAGCAAACTATGGCACAATGTAAGCAATTTATTTTTGTATAGCTGGATTTTTGTATACAGCTGACACGACTTTTGTTTTGAGTAGCTGAAACTAAAAACCCTTATAATAAAGTGACAATTAAGTTCAGTCCTGTCCATGTCCTTTACTTTGTGGATTAATAGATAGATTTTCTCATTCGTGTCCTCTCTGTGTCCTCAGCTGAGACTCAGGTGTGCTTCAGGTATTACCATGGAGACAGTGGAGCTTTGAGAGCAACCACCCCCAGTGTCACCATCAAGACCAGCACTTCTACAGTATGGTTCAATACATTGTTTCAGTGCAAAAATGTCAAGGTGATAAAGGGCATTCTTTTTGGGAAGATGTCAATGTAGTATGAACATTAAGAACACTAACCTACAATGTTTATTAAGACTGTCTTCTTGTATTTATGCTCTGACATACTCTCTCACTGCTGTATTGATTATCTATAAGTGATAGTAGAGAACAAAACATATTTAGATTGAATGGGAATGTACTTTTTCAAACACGTTTAGAAAAGGCACCGCCATATCTCGTAGTTTCAGTTGAAGAAGTAGCCATGAGTTAAATCTTATATTTTGATGATTTCCCATGTTACCTGTTCATTTTGAATAAGTTTCTCACCTAAATTCATTTGAATAATGAGTCATTGTGATCGCAGGTGTCAAAGACAGTGGTGAGCCCAGAAGTGAACACTGAACAGGGCAGGAGGAGGCTCATCAGCTTCACTCTGTCAGGTAACACTTTATACTTGTCATCGTCTGGTCTTATCCGTTTTATAGTCCTCATATTTCAGACTCCAACCAACTTAGATAATCAGGTCTAATGTAGTTATAATCTGACCGTTTGAATGAACAGATTTGATTTATTTGATTTATTACATGATGAATTTTCATTACAGTTGTAGCTCTCCCTGTTCCTCAGTCCTTCTTTTTCACTTCACTTAAGCCGGTCCTTTATATCGTTGTGTTGATTCCCTCCCCCGTCCCCTGTTTGCTCAGCCTGTGCTTTATCCAGTGTGCAATCTAGTGTTTGTGTGATAAGAATAACTTAATTTACCCTGTTTTATGTCAGTGTTTAAACAGGAATAATATTTGTTTTAAAAATTAGAAAAGAGTGGTTCATTATCATAGTTAAAATTGTTTTACTTATTTATTGCTATTTTATGGTTTGGCTTTTATTTGATTTTACTGGTTTTACTATTTATTTATTTATTCATTTATTTAATTTAGCACTCATATAACATAACAATAAAAAGGACACAGTATATAAAAAGCAGGTCCAGGAAGAGGCAAAAAACCCACAAGGGCTTATATTAAAGCCTCCACCTTATGAATACATAAAAGTGAACATTTTAGCCGTGCATTGAATAAAAAATTACATTTAAAATAAAAAATTACATTTACAATTTTTAGGATTAGCAAGGCCAAAGTTAGAATTTATTTGTTTTGTTGCTGTTTGTTAGTTTTCAGTCTCTGTGCCACATTTTGGAAACTGTTGGGTTTATAATATATGCTACATAAATGAATTGGATTTTATTTTGACCAATCAGCTGGCTAAAGAATGTGCATAAAGTATTATTTGCACACTTAACTATGAAAAGGGTACTGTGCAAAATGTGACTGCACAGCTCTCTTATCCAGTACGTGGTAAAACAATGCCATGGATGAGTTTGTGCTAAATTCAAATGAGATAACTGGGGGAAAAATAATCCAAATCTGGCAGCATTTACTAGCCATCGGTTGTTCTGGATTTTAAACAATTGGTATTGGCATTAATAAAAACAAAAAACAAACAAAAAAAAAAAACATATCGGCCAATCTCTAGTCAACACTTCTAACTTCTAAACTTTTCCTTTTTCTGGGTATGATTTGAAGACCTCCAGGCTGTGGGGATAAAGAAGGGGATGTTTTTTAATCCGGACCCCTACCTGAAACTGTGCATTCAGCCGGGAAAACACAGCATCTTCCCATCTCTGCCTCACCACGGACAGGAGAAGCGCTCTGGAGTGGCCTGCAACACCGTCAACCCTCAATGGACTGCAGAGGTACATTTATAATATAGAGGAGTGTATGAAAGATTTAAGACTTTGACCAATATCAACAAAAACATGGTGGCAGAGATAAAGAATTATTTATGAACTTTTTAACTGCCAGGTTGTGTAACATGAAGTTGTGTGTATTTTTGTCATCAGAGGTTCAGCTTTGTGTCTCTTCCCACTGATGTCCTGGAGATAGAGGTCAAGGACAAATTTGCCAAAAGTCGTCCAATTATCAAACGGTTCCTTGGAAAACTGTCCATTCCGGTTCAAAGGCTGCTGGAAAAACATGCCATTGGGTAAAACAGTTTTTGCACTATCCTTTCATTTTTGCTTATCTGTTCTTGCGAATCCTATGTGTGATTAAGGCAGTTCTTTATTCTATTTAATTTCATGTTGATTAACTTTTCTGTGGCTGTTTTTGCAGTGACCGTGTTGTGAGTTACACTTTAGGTCGGAGGTTGCCCACAGATCATGTCTGTGGACAACTGCAGTTCCGTTTTGAGCTGACTTCATCTATTCACCCAGGTACTTCAATTCAGTTTTGCTGTCTATAGCCTATTTTTAACTTCAGTATTGCAGTTCATAAACACTACTTTAAAAACTACAAAACATTGTTTATTACAAATTATTTTATGAGTTTAGAGAAGATGTACCAAAGTTGTGTTTTTGTACAAAAGCAAGTACCTTAGATTCCAGCAAGTCATTATGAGAGTGGCTGTTCTCGAAAATCACTAAATCATCTGCCTCTTACAGTGCTTAAGTCAGTATTTTATCAGATGTTTATGCCAAAAATTTTCCTTAAGCTCTTGGCACACTGGCTTGTGTCAGTATTAAGTTTATTTCAATTTGTAATCTCATGACTTTGTGTTTACAGATGATGAGGACTTGTCACTTGTCATTGAAGTACCAGCGCCTGAAGCCAATGCAGAAGACACTAACCACAACAACCTTGAAGAGGACACTGTCAGCGTTGGACCGGACATCATGGATCTTCCTGGTGATAGTCCTAAAGACCCCTGTCCACCAGAGCTAACTGCCCCCACACCTGAGACTGCCCCTGCCCAATCAGAGAGCCCAGAGCAGGACAAGGAACAGACGATAGAAGAAGTGGCGAATGGTACTGAGAACAATGAGGTTCAGGCTGAAGAACCAAACACCATTGAAGCGGAGGGTCAGCAGTTACAGGAAGTGCCCATAGAGGTGACAGAAGGGCCCAAAGATACTGAGGAAGAGACAAAGATTGAACCACCACAAGAAACAACAAATGATAAAGTTTTAGCTATAAAAACCGAGAACTCAGATAAATTTGACCCAACCCAAGACTCAAATATCGAGACAGCTCTGGTGACACCCCAGGCAGTGAGTAATGGCGACCTGAGCCCTGCTCCCTGCGGCTGCCAGTCCCTCTTCTCAAACTACAACTCCCAAGCTCCTTCAGGGCGTAAGACCCGCCCCTGCTCTCTGCCAGTGTCTGAGCTGGAGACAGTGATAGCGTCTGCCTGCGGAGAGCCTGAGACGCCCCGGTCTCACTACATCCGGATACACCACCTGCTCCACAGCCTGCCCTCAGCTCAAGCATCCAGCCTGGAGGAGCCTCAGGAGGGAGAGAGCCCAAAAACGTCCTCCGCACCCCAGACACCAAAACTCACAGAGGAAGCACCAGAGGAAGAGGAGGATGAAGCCACACAGTCCCCCTCACAGGTAAGACCAGCTCTGTGGAGTCATTGGAAACAGTCGTGGTTAGGGCAGTTCAAGGTGATAAAAACTGAACTGTGAGCTCATGTGTGACAATGTGATATTTTGGTGACACTGCCATAATGTGTATCGCCCATCCCTTGTAGTGATTACATCATTCATATTTACAATTCAATGTATATAACTCATATAGCACATGAATTGAATCATAACTATACTGTAACTACACAGTAATGATTTTGTATGTGTGGTGCATTGCAGGTCATAGAATGTTCAGGCCGGTGTTGTCGTCGCACTCTCCCCCGCAGCCTGTCTATCGAGCGGCTGTCCGAGCTGAACCACCTGCTGGAGCGTGGTGAGGTGAGGAGGCCGCCCGGGTCCTCCTCGTACAGTGAGGAGGAGCAGGGTGGTCCCGGGGGCAGCTCCAGAGCGGGGGGGGATCACGACTGTGAGTTCTGTGACACGTCCTGCTACAGCACCTCCTGTTATAGTACGTCCTGCTACAGCACCTCAGCTCAGAGCCACTCGATGTATGAGGGCAGGGAGCACGCACGCCTCTCCTCTGCCGACAGTAACCGGCTCTCCGGCAGCACCGTGTTCTCCTCCCAGGACGAGGAGGATGAGGAGAACAGCGCTTTCGGGTCTGCTTTAGACGAAGGGCAGGAGGGAGGAGCCGGACGTCCACTCACCCAGAAAGAAGCTTGCCAAGGGGAGACAGGAGTGTGTGCTGTCCCAGGGGTCCCGGGTCCTAGTGAGCGGCATGGCATAGGTGAGTATTTTTACCAAGTTCATTGTATATTGGTAATCTTACATGGAACTATGCATACTGTTCATAAAAATCTCAGCCAATCATGTTCTCCATATTCAACCTATAGCTGTTGTTCAACACCATCATTGTTTTTCATCTAACAAGAAGAAGAAAAAGGGTTTAATCAAATTTATAGTTTAAGCTAGCAAGCTTGTTTTGCTTTTTCTAACTTGATTTTCTTATCAGGAATGATCAAGTGTGCCTTGGCCTTGGTAAGATGGAAAATCTTGTATCTAGGTTGCCAGGGTTCCAGAATACACACTTCTTCAATACTTTACGAAGATGCGGGTCTGGTCACCATCGAGTTCAGATGGGTGTGATTGACAGGTGGATTAACTAATCAGGAACAATCATTGGTCTATTCATATCAAAACAAATATGGCTGCTTATGAGGAAAAAAGAAAGGAAAAAAAATATCACAGGGGACTGAAAGACATTTAGGATTCCTGCAGAATCAATGTACAAAGCACCAAACTCTGTTAATCTGAGGTGAGAGATATACGACCTATGAGCTCCTTCGTTTCACATGCGTCACTGGTTCTGGCTTGAGGCGTCCCTTTGCATAAAAAATACAGGGATATCATTTTGGACATGCCAGGCAAGGATCTAGAAGGAATTTGGGGAGGACATGAAGAATGGCGGTAATGAGATGTAGACCACTGACTGATGTTGTTGGGGGGTTGGGTTCAGGGTGATCAACTTAGTAATATTCTGATATATATCTAATATTTTACTAGATGTTAAGATAAAATGGAAGTGTAGCAGATTTCTCATAGATTGTTAGCAAAAATACCTACCACATCTGCTTCTCATCAATCATTTAGTTGGTTTGTTCGTAATTAACAACATTGTCAAATCCTTTTCATCTATGGCAACATTTTCTCTGACCCTGTTTGCTGTCCTATTTCTCCATCAACTGTCGCTCTATTTTTCTTCACACGTTCAAATAGTTGGCTGTCTGTAATGAACCAACAATTTTTTCTAATCATTCTGCCTCTGTCCATCCCTTATAGTCATTACATCACATCCTGTATCTCTGGTGTCTGTCCTGTAGGCTCAGACTCCATTCCTCCTCTTTGCCATCTTCCAGTCTTCAGACCCAGCCATGAGCTAAACCATTTCTCTCCTGCCAATGACACAGCCTTACCTCCAAGTAAGCCCCTGTCTCCAGTCTTACCCTGGAGTCTACTGCTTGCTCACACTAATGCAGTTACTTTTCCGTTTGCATGTCATTTTCATCACATTATTCATGGAAAGGGAAAACTGCCTATATCTTCAAGTCAGAAAAATATTTCAAGTTGTTATGGCTGTAAATATATGGCTTCTAAATATGAAAATCTCTACTGTATATGCTGTGTTCACGATATTCTAGAAACTGATGTCAAATGTAGGGCAGGGGTCAAGATAACTTAAAATTCACTGGTTTTAAAAGAAATCCAAATATGAAAAATCCACAAATCCTGCTGGGAGTAGGGTCCACTAGTTTGCCATATTAAACTTATGCCATAAAGTCCTTGTAACAGACACACCTTTGTGATTAAGTAATGCTACTATCACTTTTTGAAGATGTAGTCAAAAAACAACTTCAAGTTCTTTTGTGCAGACAGAGAAGGTGCTGAACTTTGGGCCACTTTTTGTTTCATGTGAATAGGCCCAATAACTCCTGAGATATTACCCTTAAACCATGACAAAACATCTCCAATTTGACAGTTAAACAGTTAACAACACAAATTCTACCAGTGAATTCTGACCTGCCCTCCAGCTGAATTTTAAACTATTGGCAAGTTTATAAAGTTACGTGAACCTAACCTATTGCTGTGTGTCCTGCAGACTGGGAGGCCCGCGTGGACAGCCATGGCAGAGTGTTCTATGTGGACCACGTGCACCGGACCACCACCTGGCACCGGCCCAACCACAGTGAGTGCGGCACCAAGTGCAGCCATGGCCTGCCCCGCTCCGGGTCCACCCAGCAGATGGAGCAGCTCAACCGCAGGTCAATACAAGTTCTGTCATATCAACAACGTTCCATTTTAGATGGGAGATAATAACATTTTTAAGAAAATTAGACAGGTCTGGGCTTTGCAGTCATTGTTATGTTTTAAACCATAATTTCAGTCTGCACTTCTAAACTGGGTATAAACCTTTAACTACACATAGAAAACCATGACCAGCCTAGAGGAGTACTAAACCAAATGAAAGGATTTATAATTTTTTTGCTAATTTTATCAATGTCATGTCTATAATGTCTGATTTTTCCCCACACATGTTAATATAATTGTTGACACAGATATGAAAGTATCCAGAGGACAATGGCCACAGAGGATGAGGGAGAGAGCTCACGGCCAGAGCGCACGAGCAGCTCTGATACACAGGCAGAGTGGACTCCAACAGGTGCGTATGGTCTATGAGTACTTCTGTGGTCACAGTGAGACAGAGTCCCATCAGGAAACTTATTGTTGGTCCGGTGCACATTGTAAGGGTGGCCTCCCAGGGCTGCTGGCGTTTGCCCATGGCATATATTGAATGCTAAACATAACAGAGCAAAACTGCATCTGTTTTACATACTCTGACATATACTGTAACATGTAAGTGTACCATATACTGACCCATCTGAACTCTGCAGGTCCAGGCTCACAATCCAGTAACACCAAGCTCAGCCATCTCCTCCAGTCACCTGCTGTCAAGTTCATCACACATCCGGAGTTCTTCACCGTGTTGCACAGTAACTATGTGAGTCATAGGATTAGCATTGCTGTAATGACTTCAAAAATACTTTACTTTATGCTTTATACTCTGTGTCCTCTGGTATGGTATTTGCTCTGAATCCTTACATAGACTTTTCTCTCTTGTGTGACAGGCAGCCTACCGGATGTTCACCAGCAGTAGCTGTGTCAAACACATGATCTTAAAAGTTCGTCGTGATGCCAGAAACTTTGAACGTTATCAACACAACAGAGACTTGGTGGTCTTCCTCAATAAATTTGCAGATACCCAACTGGAGCTGCCACGGGGCTGGGAAATCAAGACAGATCCTCAGGGCAAGGTAGGAGAACAGTCCAGGTAGCACTATGTCAAATTGTAGTGTTATGAGAAGAGACTCAGAATGTTACAGTTCACGATTATTAGATTTGAGTTAAGATCCTGAACCCTGACTGATGCTCTTCAGAATCAATGTGTGTTTTATTTATTTTTGTTTGTTTATGTATTATGTGCATATACATGCAATATTAACTGCGCCCAAAAAGGGAATAGCAATTGTATTTCATTTGGCAACAGTCAGTGCTTTCAGCAGCAGCAGAGCTTTAAACTGAACTCTGCTGGCAGGCATTTCAGCTATTCTCTGTTCAGTCATGGATAAGGAGACTGGATGGGTCTCTCTACATTATGTAACTTTCTTTTTTTCTATTAGTCTTTCTTTGTAGATCATAACAGTCGTGCTACCACCTTTATCGACCCACGAATCCCTCTACAAAATGGCCGCCTTCCTGGTTACCTTGCTCACAAACAGCATCTTCAGAGGCTGCGCAGCTATAGTGCTGGAGAGGTACGACTCTTCCCTAATCCAACACAATGTTTTAAACCTGATTTAAGTTTGGAGGAGGTCAACGTTTGCCTTTGTTCATGGTGTTATGCGTGTTTACAGGCATCAGAAGTGTCCAGAAACCGCGGGACTTCCCTGATGGCCAGACCGGCGAACATGCTGATAGCTGCAATACGCAACCAGCACTTAGATCAACAAATGTCCCCTCCTTGTGAGTGTTATATAATTCTTACAGGTCAACTGCATCAATTTTAAAGGTGCACTATGTAACATTTCTGATGGTGGGTCCGCCACCTGCTTGTCTTCATAGAGATTGTTTTGTCTGCAATGTTCCACAGTATGGCATTAACCTTATCTATCTCTGTGGAGACGAGCAGGTGACGCTGCCAAGGCAAGTGACAGATCTGTGGAGGTGACCCTGCTTCCAGTAAGAATGCAAGCAATAAAAACACCTGTAACTGAACAAATGCAAGATAGATAAGTGTGAATGCCATACTGTGGAACATTGCAGACAAAACAATCTCTATGAAGACAAGCAGGTGGCGGACCCTCTAAAAGAAATATTACATCGTGCACCTTTAAGATGCATCTGACATTGTGTGATTATTTAAGGGCAAGTTCTAAGCCGGTAAAATTTGGACTCTGTAGTAGTGGTAGTAATATGAAGTATGAAATGCATTCATCTGCTAAAAAGATGTGATAAAAAACGAATTATAGTCAAGTTACTGGATATAATTGAAGTTGTGTGTGTTTTTGTACTTTGCAGCGTACAACGACAAGATTGTGGCCTTCCTCCGACAACCAAACATCTTTGACATGCTTCAGGATCGCCAGCCCAGTCTGAGCACAAACCACGCTCTCAGGTACCTCTCAGATCTAATATTAAACACCTCAACACCATCTCATACAGTAAATAATATCATTTGGAACCAATAGCCTTTTCCTGATGTGATATTGTTTTCTTCATAGAGAGAAGATCCACTATATCCGCACAGAAGGCACTGCAGCAGTGGAGAAGCTTTCGTGTGATGCAGACCTGGTCATTCTTCTCAGGTAAAAACACAGCAGTGAATAGAAGGAAAAACAGGCACTTTACAATGGACTGTATTAGATGGTTTCTTCGCTATTTATGTCCTAATGGTGATATTTGGTGTATTGTTGCAGTTTATTTGAGGACGAGGTGATGTCTTATGTGTCCCCTCACCCAATCCATCCTGGTTTTAACTTTTCACCTCGCTGTTCTCCCGGCTCATCTCCACAGAACTCTCCAGGTACGGACATTTTGTTCAATTTGGGGAAAAAAAGGAAAAAAAAAATTATTCTTTTAATTGATGTCACTCGATGAAAGTACAGTGTGTTCTTTATGGAGCATTTGGTGAGTTGTCAACTTAAGGAGAAGCAAGAGGGAAAGATATTGGCTGATTGGCAAAGTTCGGGGCAGCAATCACTTGGAGAGTGCTAATGCGATTGATCATGACATTCAGGAGAGGCTGGACTGTACAGGCAAATATGCGTTTAATTAATAGGACAACAAGGTTGTCAGTGTGTTTGCTGATTTATGTTAAGGAGATTTTGTATTGAATTTTACAGTTATAATATTAGTTGACATTTCTCTTTTCCATGTTCTTATTCCCACTGAGGGCACTCATAATAATTACATAAATAAATACAAATAAATACAATTAAATAAAAATAAATAGTAAAATGCCTGTCAACATTTTGAGAACAGTTCTTGAAAGTTAAGATCCTTCTTAATGTCTGATTGATTATATTGATTTTGGTGTTTTGAGAAAGACAAGAATGGAGACAATAAATTACTAATTAATGCTTGTAGAAAGAAAAATTTGATTAAAATTTGATTAAAATTTGATTCATGTTTTTATGTCTATTTTTGTCTACACACAAATGACTGTATTTCCTTAGTCAAACCTTCTGTGCTTCTGTTCTGTGGAGTAGGGCCTCAGAGGGCCAGGGCGCCCGCTCCGTACCGCCGAGACTTTGAGGCCAAACTCAGAAACTTCTACAGGAAGTTAGAAGCTAAAGGCTATGGCCAGGGACCAGGCAAGATCAAGTCAGTTCGACACACATTCATATGCTCAATCAACTATAAAATCATATCATGTACTAACAATGTTTCTATGTAGACTACTTATCAGACGAGAACACCTTTTGGAGGGGACGTTTAACCAGATCATGGCCTATTCTCGGAAAGAATTACAGCGGAGCAAGCTCTACGTCACCTTTCATGGAGAAGAGGGGTATGTGACTGAATATTTTGTCTTATCAGTGTAGGGGGTTACTATAAATCATAATTTCTTTTAGTTTTTTTGTATCTCAACAACAAAAATCAGATCTTATTTTTTCCAACAAGTCAAATAAGAAAATGTCTAAATGTGCCTGTAAATAGCTTGGTTGAGGTTCAAGTATTGTACCAAAGTGATCACGAAAGAAGAAATTTTAGTGTTCTGGTCTAAGGAAACACACCAAATGTCTTCTGGTTGTTTATTTGTTGAACACGAGGGCTACTGTAGGCCCTAACCCACGCAAACAAGAGCAAACAACAGCAGCAATAACTCACTAGAGCCATTTTCCAAAACAGACCAGTAACTGACGAATAGAATCTTTACATTAACTTGTCGGCATAGCAACCAAGTGTCACATACAAAAGCAGTTACATTAACACCAACACATTAACAGTTACAAGAACAACAAAAGCTGTCAACTCTGAACTCAACACAAAATATCAGATCATTACAATAGTAATGTTTGGATAGTTACACGCTTCTCAATTTTTATATTATTTTCATACAATATATCTCCCACCTATCCCTAACTCTGTGCTTTTACTAGTTTATCTAAAGTGTGACTAAACATTTGTTAACCAATCCTCTCATTTGATCTCTATGTGCTGTTTTGTTCTCAGACTGGACTACAGCGGCCCTTCTAGAGAGTTCTTCTTCCTGTTGTCCCAGGAGCTGTTTAACCCTTACTACGGCTTGTTCGAATACTCGGCCAACGACACGTACACGGTTCAGATCAGCCCCATGTCTGCCTTTGTCGAGAACCACCTGGAATGGTAAGCACCACAGCACCAACACATACACATAGTCCCACACATAGTCCCACCCACATTAGCTCACAGTTCACACGTTTGCTGAACTCGCTACAGGTTCCGCTTCTGTGGTCGTATCCTGGGCCTGGCGTTGATCCATCAGTACCTGTTGGATGCTTTCTTCACCCGTCCATTCTACAAGGCTCTTCTAAGACTGTGAGTGAGGTTTTTGGTAGCTTTTCTACAGTATTTTTAAAAACTAATTATATTATATGGGCCTTAAAGCTACCATCTGGCCTTTATTAAGTCTCACCTGTGGTCTCTGGTCTTGTTCTGTCAGACCAAAGCTGGCACACTATCAAACAGCATAAACATAGTTAGCATCTAGTGGTCTTATGTGAGGGTACAGAGGCTGGGTTGACCAATCTAATTACAACTGGTAGCTAAAATATTGTAGGCAAAACAATTGAATTCAGTCCTGATTTCCGAACACTCAAAACACCACGGTTACGAGCAGTGGTTGTCATGATTTGCCCCCTACTGATGCATTGAGTAATGTTAGTGTCAATGAGGCTAAAAACAATAGCTGCTTGTTTTCAAGTTTAGATATATCTGAGTGCAGTGAATCAGAATGAGTCAGATGAAGTTGTATGGACTATGAGTTCAGATTACCACTTGATGACATCATACAGTGGGATCAGGCATTTTGAAGTTTGGAGAGGCAGGCTTAAATATGCAGGATTACTTAAACATGCATAAATGAAACCATAGTAAATAGCATAATGTTGCAGTATCAGCATAATATAGGACCATAACTGTGTGTAATATGTGAGACTTATGACTTGAGTTTTTCTGTTTCTGTGGTTGTTTAGACCCACAGACCTGTCTGATCTGGAGTACCTGGATGAGGAGTTCCACCAGTCTCTGCAGTGGGTCAAGGACAACGACATCACCAACATCCTGGAGCTCACCTTCACTGTCAACGAGGAAGTGTTTGGACAGGTCAGACTCTGGACTAAATGTTTTAATATTCCATAAGCCCTAAAACATACCTCAGTGTGAATATGTTCATAATTCATCATTACAAAATATTAAATAACCCTAATTGTATAGTCATATTGTTAGTCAAATATGAAGTTAAACTAACAGTTCCCAACACATTTACAAACTGTAATTTTGCTTGCTTGTTATAATCTGCCACCTAATCGTTTAATACATGACAGATGGGACAATAATTTTTGGGGGTCAGTATTTATTGTGGACTCATTATATATACAAAATAACTACTTTAAGTGTTGCATTCTGTTATTTATTTATTACAGCTCACATTTTTAACAAGATTTACATTTAGAATACTTTTTGGGAGATATTTCTGCTTTATGGTTTGGTTTCAGTATTATCATTTATTGCCTAGATTTACTTCAGCAATATACTGCACTTCAAAATGTGCTTTCGTGACAGGCCTATTAATTACTAACAAATAATATTAAATGTAAACTTGTGCATGTCCCGACAGGTAACTGAGAGAGAGCTGAAGTCTGGAGGAGCCAACATCCAGGTGACAGAGAAGAACAAGAAGGACTACATTGAGAGAATGACCAAGTGGAGAGTGGAGAGAGGAGTGGTGCAGCAGACAGAGGCGCTCATCAGGGGCTTCTATGAGGTAAGGCTCTCAGTACTGGAAAACTAAAATCATGAGGAGCTGCTCTGATGCTGTGTGTCCCTCAGGTGGTGGACTCAAGGTTGGTTTCGGTGTTCGATGCCCGGGAGCTGGAGCTGGTGATCGCTGGGAGAGTGGAGATCGACCTCAACGACTGGAGGAATAATACTGAGTACAGAGGAGGTATGTTGTACCTGTATGCCAAAGTATATGTCCACACCGAATGGCACAAAGTTGATGTGTCTTTTTTGTCTTAAAGCATTGTTAACACTACAGAATTTGCCTCACTATATCTATTATTTTCTCTTATATATTTTTTATTCAAATTACTCAAGTAGTAAAAAAGTACCCATGGCACCCATCAGCGGTTAATTAATTAGCAAGAGGAAAGTATGTATGTTTCTCAATACTACACATCAATACAGTTTAGCCAGATGTTTAGCGTCCAAAAAGAACTTGCCCTGTAGCTCAATGTTAAGCTGTAATTCTGTGTTCCAGATAAACTCAGTCCCCTGTCTCCTCTTGTGTGTGCACCTGGCAGGTTATCACGATGGCCACATAGTAATGCGCTGGTTCTGGGCTGCTGTGGAGAGATTCAACAATGAGCAGCGACTGCGCCTCCTGCAGTTTGTCACCGGGACATCCAGTGTGCCCTACGAAGGCTTCGCTGCTCTGCGGGGGTCCAACGGTCTGCGGCGCTTCTGTATCGAGAAGTGGGGCAAGATCACATCACTGCCCAGGTCTGACCCACACAAGCAAGTCTAACAAAATGTTTCCAGAAGCTTATATTGTCTGTTTTGTAATTCATTTATTTCCATTATATTAGTTTACCTCTGAAACACTGAAGCTGCCATTGAAATCCTCTCCTTGTTCACTTACCCATGTAGCACTGACACAGGGCTAAGCTTTTGAATATAGTGATGTAGCAAACGTCTCATATATTAGCAAAAGGATCATAATTCAAGCTATTATCAAAATAATTTCTAGGATAAAAGTCCACAGATATTAATATGAAGTAAATATGGTGAAATCAAATATTAATTTTACTTATAGCTATGGTTTACTCACAATTCCACTTCCAAAAAACTGTTTTTTATATGATTTAAAAGTTTTTTTGTTGTTGTAAATTTGTGTTTTGATTTTCAAACTGATTTTCAGTCAGAAAACTCCTCATCTTGGATTGCCATTTGCCAGATCCTAAGACTAAAAGTAGTTTGTAAACCCACAAAGTCTCTATATAAGATAATGTCTCCTCAGTATATGACAGCTAATGGCAACACAGATTCAATTTTGATGGTATTGTTGTTTTTAAACCAGTAGAAGCACATGTTCCAGCTTTAAGACCACATTTCCACACAGATTTCCATGACTATAAATATGTAGTATTGACTTGCACCCGTGTGTCTCTCAGGGCGCACACTTGTTTTAACCGCTTGGACCTGCCTCCGTACCCCTCCTACTCCATGCTGTACGAGAAGTTGCTGACAGCTGTGGAGGAGACTAGCACCTTCGGCCTGGAGTGACCCCCACTGGGACATCATCTCACGGGGTCAGAATACAGAGTCCCTCTCCAGAGCTCCAGAGCGGGATGGAGCCGGTACATGCAGTCTGTATACTCTGTATGTGGAAGAGCAGATTCTACCACTACAGGGGTCACTAACACTGTCAAACATGAAGTATAAGGACTGCAATGAGAGAGACATTTGTCAAAAACTATACACAGGAGAAAAGTATCCACCTTTTTTATTGCTTTCAAATATATACAAAACCAATGCTCTCTCTAATACTTTAAAACAAATAGGAGGTGACATTAACCTTATATCTATTTTCATTCAGTAATAATGTGTGGAGGTTGTGTGAATAAACAAACTTAACAGGACCATGTGATGGATGAAATATTTTTTTTTATTTGCAATTCCATAAAAATATTTCTTTTGATTCAGCTCTATTTCATTTTTGTTGTGTGGATAATATATTATAGGCAGCCATGAACACTCCTTTTTATAGAGTCAATGCTCAAGAAGCCTGTTATTAAGTGTTATATACGTACAAAACATGTAGATATAAATTATTATTGTACTTAAATATAACTTAATTATTATAATTTAAATTCAATTCATTATGGAATCAAAAGTCTTTATCTCACAACAGTGGAAAACAGTTCAGTTCAGAACTTTGCATAGACTTTGTACACTGCTTAGGACCGGGCTATTCTAAAATACAATACTAAAAGAGATTAATCTTGCAGGTCAAGAAACTCAACAATTGTCTCAAATATTGTCTAAATTAGATTAGACAAGAGATTTCAAAATAAGATTATAAACTTTATTGGCAATTTGGTTAATTATTAACCCATTCTTGGTCATTTAAAGGTGCTGTACCTGATTTGTATTGCCTTAAAAACTAAACAAACAGAAGCAGTTAATCTTAAATGGTTTGCAGTGAGCCATAACCTCAGAGACCACAGCAGAGTTTTGCTGTGATGGTGAACAAGCATGCTAACTAGCATGCTAACGTGCATGTCCTGATTTTCTGACAATAAAATGCTTTATAATTAGATGCAGACAGTGCACAGCGTATCTTGACCTCAAGAGCTACTTGAGCTATATCTGTACTAGGGCAAGTCAATTTAACAGTCATTTAACTCAAATACAAGGAAAGAAAAATCAGGTACAGGGCCTTTAACTTAGAATTTGAGACTAGTAGTTTTTAAATCTTTATCAAAACATTCAAATCCTCTGTAAATTTGCCGTTATCTCCCAAGTTTTTTTTAAATCGTATGTTAATGTACAGTGTATAGAATTGCATTGGTGGAAGCAAAAAGTGCAATACAAATACACTTTTTCCACTATTCCACTGTGTTTTTACATATGTGACTAGTACAATCTTTACTGCCTGACGTCAGGGCAGCAAAAATATACTACTTTATTTATTTGTTTGTTTATTTATTTATTTGTGACTAGTTGTATCAAATTATTATTATTTTTTTTTCTTTTTTTTTACAGTTTAACAGGGCTTGTGTTCAACTACCAGAACTGTTCTTACGCATGTCTTCCACTTGCTATCTTCTAGAATGGTATATCATGTTTACATTATTTGAAATCTTCATTAAAGAATTCTGTGTATGTATTTTTTGTTAGCTCTGCAATATGTGATTCTGGTCTGGTGCGAATAACACTGTATGATATGCAATAATGTACGTTCTGTGGCATCAATCGTACAAACTTGCAATTTATGTTTTTAATCTCATGCATTTCAGAACCTGTTTGTAGAGGCTGACGCTACAGGATATTTTGTTGTTTGCAGAGGAAATTGCGTAACTGCTGCTTATGTTATTTATTTGTCCCAATAATGTGATTTAATTTCAGCTGTGGTATTTTTTGCAGCTCTATGACTCACAGTCCTGTTTAGAATCAATAATTTCCTTAAATTAATTTAAAAATCAAATTATATTCACAACTGCATTTGACAATACTGTATAATTTTGCTAATTTTTTTCCACTTATGAGTACTTACGTATTTATTTATTTACACAATTTACAGTCTCCTCTCAATGCAAATAACAGTACATGTGAATCAATATAAAAAAAAACAAAACAGGACTATCTCCACCAGTATTCACCAGTACTCTGCTCTAATACATATAAACCATTGTTAGTATGGCTGCACTGTGGAGGCCTTATGTACCACCAGGCTGTGCATATTTTCTACTCTTTTGTAGTTCTTTCTACTATGTGTTTACATTTGTTGCCTTCACTGCAAGCCTTGTTCATGTGTGTTAGTTTTTTTTGTTTTTGTTTTTTTTTTTTTGAAGTAGAAATCACTGTTCCTTAATGTATTCATAAAGCCATTTTAGAACTGCATGTGTTAAGAATGTCATGTGAGATAAGTCAAATGGCATTAATATTGTTTACTGCATTTGTCACTCAACGCTGTCAATAAAGAAAACTCTAAACATAAACCAAGTATTTGCCTTAAAGTTTCAATGTGTAACCTTTCTGGAGTTTTCACCACCTTCTTGTCTCAGTAAAGATGTTATTGCTTTGCCTGCAATGTTCCACAGTATGGCATCAGTAAAAATCACCTGTGTTTAAATAAAGGCAAAAGAGACAGGATTTAATGCCATACTGTGAAATATTCCAGGCAAAACAACATCTCTGTAGAGACAAGAAGGTGGCAGAAAAGTTACATAGTGCACCTTTATAACATGCAGAGCCGCCACAATGGGGTAGGCAAACCAGGCGATTGCCCCAAGCTGCAGAGGACCCCAAAAGTCACAGCTGTTATGAAAAGCAATATTTTTGTCAAAAAGTCCCATCAGATTTCACAAATCCTATTAGAATCCTATAAGAATCAAAAAAGGACTTTTTGACTAGGATGGTAGTAAAGAAGTAAAAAGTAGCCTAGTAAAAATAATGTAGCTGTTATTTTGATATTTTGTAATCTTTCTTGATCAAGATAAGACCATATATTTACAGGAATGATAATTAAAGCTAAGTTAAACAATATAAAAAATGTGTATGAAAAATAAGGTTCTACTTTCTAACAATTACAACTTAATTAGCCATAATAAATGGTTAATAAATAGTTAATAAGCCATGAAAAAAGACTTAATTCATAACAAACAAATATATTCTATTAGGAATGATTCAGGCATAGTTAATTTATACCCTATCCCCTAAATCATATCTAGCCCCCTAGTTACCAAGCCTGAATCATTCATAACAAACTTTTTTTTTTTCATTATGAATTCAGTCTTTTGACATGCTTTATTAAGGCTGTCAATATAAGGTTTTACCAAAAATTATAATGATAAAAATCAATAAATCTCATTTCCAGGGGCTTGATCAGAATAAACCAATCATGCTATGAATTTTCTTTTTGGATATTATAAAACTTCCCTTACACAGGCTAATCTAATTCGATAATCAAAAAACAGTCTAATAATAGGCCACATAATAGTTCTCATCCATGCCCACGTATCCCCAGCATCCCCTGTTTGATTGACTGGGGCGGAACTGTGCGTAATGCGTCTCACGTCACCGCCTGATGCAGCTTTGTCTCCGCTCTTTCAGGAACCGAACAGGCCCCGTGTCTCCTCCGCCGCCTCTCCCCGACTCTGCTGTGTCTGCGCACGGATGGAGGGCCGACAGGAGCCTGCGGATGCTCGGGCCAAATGACCGCCTCCACTCCGTCCACGTAGCGGCTAATTTGAGCGTCCTTCCCCCCGTCCTCTCGGAGTTCTTGTCCTGACCCAAACATGCCGAGCGCACTGGTTCCGCTGCTGGCCCTCGTATCCGGGCTGTTGTTAGAGGTGAGTGGATCCGTTTTGTTTTAGGGTGAATTTGTAATTTTATTTTGTCAATGTCACGGAGAAGTGCTACTCTTAACAAGATTATAACACACTGTAGCCTGGATTTAGTCTGGAACAATAGAAAGTGATTTTGCATGTAGCATCCTTACATAGGTGCCCTCCCTTCTCTAGTGTTGTTAAGATGCAGGTTGACAATCTTTCTGGGTCACAGGGCCAGTAGGACATCTGCGTGTTTTTATTTTTTTGTTAATTAAATATCCTTATGAGCTAATTAACAGATAGCGTCCAAAACAGTTGCTGCCCCACTCTCTCAAAACAAGCATGTGTGTACAGTTTTGGTCTTTGTTCTTCTCTGTGGTCATAAGTGGCTAAGTGATGCTTTGTTGCAGGTAATTGAAGCTAAGAAGTACTGTTGGTACTTTGAAGGAGGATATCCCATCTACTTCATGTGAGTAGGCTGCTCTTCTAACAATAGACTATACTTGGTAGGGCTGGGGGATATGACAAAAATGTATCATAATTCTTTTTATGTATGATTTATTTTGAGATTTTACAAGCTATAAAAAACAGATTACATAGAAAGGTGTAGTATCCAAGACTAATATGGGAGATTAACGGTTTACAATATACACACCTTAAAACATATATACACACAGCCAACAGATGGCTAAAACAGAAAAGTGCCTACAAAAGGAGGCCAACCCAACAGATGAATAAATAAAAAAACAAAAAAAACAAAAACTGACAGAATATGTGCTCCAACTTCGGTGAATTTAGAATCAGAGCCTGAGAGAGACTGCCTTATTTTCTCCAGTTTCATGAAAGAGAGGGCGTCTTTTATCTTTTGAGAGATGAGGAAATGAGGAAATGTATCATAATTCAATTGGATTTCATCCAGTTAAAATGATTTTAAAATGCATAAATGTTAATTTCCTGAATCTAAACATGACACATTTTCGACGTCTGTAGACCTCTATTAAAAATTCACACGCTGATCATTGATGGTTAGAAATATCAATTAAAAATGTATTAAACGCACAGCCGTACTACTACCTGCTGTACCTTCTAGGTCTACATTTCACATAGTACATGTACTTGCTTATTTTGGGAAGTTAATTAGTAATCCTTTGAATGTGGAAAAGTGCTCAAAATAGCACCAGAAAGCTAAAACTAGGGATGCATTATTATTATTAGTAGTAGTAGTGGTAGTTGTAGTAGTAGTATTATTATTTTATGCTATTTTCAGTCTCTGCACTGGTATCGGTTGACATCAGGTATTGGCAGATACTTAAAGCATTGTATTGAAATTGGTATCCGAACTGAAAAAGATGGATCAGTGCATCCCTAGCTAAACCCATAAAAAGGTAGAACCAGCACACATCAGTAAACACAGGCAGAATGATCCCCTGGTTGTCTGTCTTTCACACAAACTGTACATTCTGCAATAGGCTATATATAACCAGAATGCTAACCCAAGCGTGTGTTGTGAGTTGCAGATGCCGCTCGTATGAAGACTGCTGTGGCACTCGCTGCTGTGTGCGGGCCCTGTCCATTCAGAGGCTCTGGTACTTCTGGTGAGTCTTCAGTTCTAACAGATATAGGCCTAGTGGGGATCTGTTTCTTCTCATTTCCTCATTTCTGTGTAAGAGGTCAAATCACTTCCTGGAATGCACATGGGGATTAGTTGTTTTGAGAATTTCTAGAATAATTACCGGACCTATCCACCTGAAATAAAAACTGGCACAAAGTTTGACATCTTCTCTGATACCATAAATAAACAAAAATGGAGGACAAAGGCCAAAAGATTAATATGGCAAGGTACAGGAGCCAATCTATGACAAATACTATCTATCTGGGATCTGGAAAACAGAACAGTGGAGGTTGGATATTTCCGATGAGCAGTTAATTGCATTTCTCTGTCGGCAGATGCTCAGGTTCACCAGGCATAGACGGTACATTTGTGAAAGTGTGTGTGGCTGAGTATTTATCACATAGTGGGGACTAAAATCTGTATACACACATCACATCATGGGGACCTGCCTACTTTATAATCCTTTATTTTTAGATCATCATCATGATTTAAAGTTAGGATATGGGTGAAAAGAGGTTAAAGTTAGGGTTTAGGTTGAGTAGCATCTGTCTCCAGGAAATTAATGTAAGTCAAGGTAATATCCCCAAAAAACGATGACAGCCCCAACAATGTGTATGTGGGTGTGTAGGCAGATATTTATTACACTGCGGGACAAAAAAACTCTGTACAAGCTCAATTCATGGGGACATGTCTCCTTTATGGGGGACAAGAAGTACAGGAACATACCCGTAATAAATACTGATCCCCAAAACTTATTGTTAAGTAATTATTGTGACAAACCTAGTTGGAATCAGTCTCCAGGAAATGAATCCAAGTCAATGTAATGTCCCCTCAAAATATGGAAACTCAGCATGTGTGTGTGCTCAGGCTGCTGCTGATGATGGCTGTGCTGTTCTGCTGCGGAGCGGGCTTCTTCATTCGCAGGAGGATGTACCCTTCTCCTCTGAGGGACGAGCCCGCTTTCAACGTGTCCTTCACCAGACACCCTGTCAACTCTCCAGGTACCACAACACTGGCTTATGTTTGCACTACATGATGAGTATAGATTCAATTTGTCTGACTCTAATATGTAATTTATTGTTGCAACTGTAATTTATTTAATACAAAAACTGTACTCCCCAAACTTGCTGGATGAGTAGCAAATCGGCAGAGCTTGTGTCTCATAGTCTGCTGCTGATACGTATGGATTCCGTCATATAGAAGTGGGCGATAAACTTCCACAGGTTTTCCTAACCAGAAACATGCACTGTAGGCCTGGCTAACCTATTCCACCTACCAGGTATACCTGACCAGGCCTAGCTCAAGATCTGAGATGGTCTCTGTGAGTTGCACTATAAGCTCCCACTGCCCCTGACAGGTTGCCCCAGTATCACTGAAGGACAGTTTCCCTACTGTATCTAAACCTTAATTCTGTTTACAGAGCCTAATAACAACCATAGAATAAGCTAGGCTTATGTCCTTATTTGTTGGCCTAAATTGCCTCATATCATAGGTTATACCTATTTTAGTTTTATTGGCAATTACAATTCATCGTTTCTAGCCCTGTCCGTCTTGAAACTCCAATTCATAAATAAAATCACAGCAGCACTAACCAAGTATTAGTATTATTATGATGATGTTTGACCTCTGTCTTCTTGTCCACAGTGTCCCAGCAGCCAGGCTCTGTCCACGCCTACAGGATGAACGGGGTCCCCGAACCTGTGGTATACCCTGTCTCTTACCCCCCTCCCCCGTCCTACTGCAACCACCCCCCGCCCTCCTATGAACAAATATTCCAAAACAGCGACAAAACGTAACTCCGGCCACAGACTTTTGAACTGAGGGGCTGGAGGAACCCTCTCTCAGATGAACTGGAGTATGTTTCAATGGTTGTGGAGCACCAAACACACAGCATGACACTGCAATGATTTAAAGTAACCATCCATGTTTCTATGACAGCTGAGGGTAAACCTAGAAAATGTATTTAACTTTTAATGGTTAGATTTGCGGTTCTAGGTTCCCATTCGAAAAACTGACCAAAAAAATGATGTGTTCCACCACAATGTGCAGGTAAGGTTAAAGCTAGAGCACATCTCACACTTTGTCTCTCCTTTTTACTCTATGCACTGTTACAAGAGCAGGCCATTAAGATCATTGCAGTAGGACTTAAAGTAGGACTAGTATCAATAATTGAGTAGGGATGCTGAAGCGTGGTTGTTTGACTACACTTAAAGCCAAAGGAAAACTGATCTTTAAAAAGCATGGTTCTACAGGATTTACTCAAAGATGTTCCAATGAAGTTTTCACATGCTTTGTACAGATTTTAAGCCTAAAAGTACACATTTCCAACACATATTTACAAAAGACAGGGTAGGCTACAGGATGTGAGTGGCAGAAACATCGGAGGTGTACTGGCTGAAATTATTTTAAAAATGTACATCGGATTTCTCTGCATTTTTTACTTGTCTTTATGAAAAGGCAAGTTAGGTCATTTCAAAGTAACATGTATTTACAAGTTCAGTATGGAGTAAATGACTTCACGGTAGTCACTTGCAACTGTTCCTTGAAATAGTCTATTAAAGGCTTGAAAGTCTATTGAAGGCATGAAAAACAGTACTAGTTAATTTTAAACGGTTTGCAGAGTTATTTCAAAGTTATTCCAGATTTACTTTTTGAAGTCAGAGCATCCTAATTTTTCACTGTGATGAGTTTATAAGTGTTTTTCACAACTCTCTGAGGCCAGTGCGGAGTTTTGCCATCACTAAGCTAACAACAACTAGCATGCTCAGCACATACGCAGCATTCTGATCTCAAGAGCTGCTTATAGAATATACAGTCGAAATCTGAAGTTTACGCTATATAAAAAGAGACGTATGCTTTTTTTTCTCACTGTCTGACATGAAGACTAAACTTTTCCTGTTTTAGGTCAATTAGAATTACCAAAATTATTTCTGTTTACTAAATGCCAGATTTTTTTTAGACAATTTTTCATTACTTTCTTCAAAGTCAGAAGTTTACATACATTTCATTAGTATTTGGTACCATTGCCTTTAAACTGTAACTTGGGTCAAATGTTTTGGATGTCCTTCCACAAGCTTCTCACAATAGTTGGCAGGAATTTTGGCCCATTCCTCCTGTCAGAACTGATGTAACTTAGCCAAGTTTATAGGCCACTTTTCTCG
>KN476357.1:0-11002 GCA_000787095.1 Periophthalmodon schlosseri
TTTTTTTTTTTTTTTTAAGGTTAGATCTTTTTATTATTTGGGTATTGGTGTCAAATGTGAATTGCAACAATATCTGATCATTGACCCTAGTCATTTTTTTCTCAAAATTTCAAATTAATTCAATGAAGGAAAAAAAAAATATATTGCACATTTTTTGTGTGTTGGTGTTTTGTTTTTTCCTTAGACACATTTACCAGTGTGGCTAGTTAGGTTATTTGTTATTATTTTACATTTTCGTAGATATTATGTTTACTTTTCTCCGTTTTCCTAATACAACTGTGCATTATCCCCTGGACAAAATGGATTGTCTGCCCCAGCTGTGCTTTGGAGTTTTCCTTCAAAACTGGAAATATAGTGAAAAACTATTCAATGAAAAAAAAAAACTAAAAAAAAAAAACTAAAAAACTTGCAAGGCAGCTGAAGAGGCACGGCTGAGCATTCAAAGATCCTGGTGTGTGATGCTTTTTGGTTGGGAGTAGATACGTAACTTTGGACAACTCGAGCGGACTTCCTCTCTGGACAGGATGTTGTTGCTTCATTCTGGGCTAACTGTGGTCCATGGGGAAAGGGGCTTGCTCATTGTCACTTAATATATCAAATGTAATGTATTGAATTATATCCTAGAGCCTAATTTGTATGAATGGTTTGTATTGTACATAGTTGAATCCTGCGCTGCTTCTGTACATGCCCCCATGAGCTGTGTCCCCCTCTCACTCCATTTATGCTCGTTCTTGGTTCTTGGAACAAAGTAAATGATGTTTCTGCCCTAGATGTGACTCATGAAAACAGAACTCCTGTACAGAAGCTGTAAAACCCACTAAATATATGAAAAGTATTCGCTAAAGTTTTCTTTATTGGGGGAGGTACAGGGCTGGAGATGTACATAGAAATTAAAGATTACAGTAAATTTTAACAATTGAATCGTCTTTTGTGTGAGTTATTTTGAACCATATTAGAAACATATATCTGGAACTGTTCAGTGTAGGCTACTGTATGTTCAAATGCTCAAATATATTGCTTAAAGAGAGTATTACACTTCTATGGGGTATAATTGTTGACACATAACATATTTAGATCACCATGTTACCTTTTATTGTTTTGAAAAAAAAGTTGAATTAGTTTCACTTTCGCTTTTGATGCTGTGAGTCTCCCCTTGCTAAGTCACTCTCCCTTCAGAGCGCTATCACAACACAATTGGCATGAGGTTCTCTTTTCAGGTTTGTGAAATTGTAGTGTATTGTTATGTATCCTGCTAACCGTGAGGAGGGTTCGAATAGTGAGAGAACACAAGATTTCTCAAACATGCATGAATAACATACAAAACCACTTCAGGTATGTTTCTGATGAGGGAGCAACATTTTAACATTGTAAAAAAAAAAAGTTAATTTTCGCAAATTTCTTTAATTTTGGATCGCACAGAAACTGTAGCTTTTACATAGAAACAGAATCTGAAAAGCACTTTTGAGCATGGTTGCTAATTAAGAAGAAAGACTAGCTGTCATTAAATGGGTAGCTAAGTGGGATTCAAATAAATCAATGAAGTAGCAGTATTCATAAAAGTTTTTTACTTGTGTCAACAGTAACACAAAGCAAATTTATGAAGCGTATAAGCTTTTTAGAAACAAGAAATATTAGCATGAAATTATAACACAGTTAGCCAAATCATTGTTATCAAATAGCAGGCACCCATTATGAGTTCGGTTTGATGACCTATTTGAATACATTTGGTATAAACCTTTCTTTGTACTGAATAGTTTTTAATCTCCTGAGAGGCCTATTGTTGTCCATAAAACTTTGAACTGTTTTCCAAAACTGCACAATGCCACAATACTAGCATATAATTATTTACACAAATTCAAATGTAGGCCACTTATTGCATTTCAGTAGCTCAGCGTGGTGAAATCCCTTTGAGATTTTTAGCAGGCAGACACACAATTATGCCTCATGATTGTTTTAAACCTGTGAATGTCATTTGCCCAGCTCTGTCTGCGGCCTTGTTATGATTAATTACCCCACTATTATATTTTTACACAAACAAACCGTCTTTATGCTAACAGACTGCGCTGCCTCCACCGTCAAAGACACGCGGAACACTTAAGCTCTGTGCCTGACTTTAATTACTTCTCGCAGCGTCTTCTGATCCGGCGCCATGTGTGATTGAGCAGATTGCCAGAAAGTCGGACACAGCAGTCGTCAAAAAAACAAAACACACGCATTGGGATCCCCGGGAGACGTGGAGATTGGGTTGCGGGCCCGATAGCGTCTGTTGTGGGACTTCACAGCGGCACCTGCTATCCAATCCGGTGACTGCGCAGTTCGGATCAACGCTGGGGTTTAAACAGATTAGAACCTCCGGAGGGACAGGGAAATCCGCCGCCGTTAGCTAGCTCGCGGTTTATCAGTAATTATAGCGCCTGCCAGGTTGGTGCGCTGGTCCGCGGGGTGCTTTTACGGCTGTCAACATTAAGTAGCTGCTGCCCAAAGTTTGCCCTCAATACCGGTTTTTAACAAGCCACCAGGGATTCGACAAACATGATAACGATGGATAAATAGCATTATTACAGAGTGGACACATGACATAGCAGAGTGGTGAGGCTAGAATCTGATGTCAACATGGTAATAAAGCATAAAGCCATAAAGGCTAACATACTCTAGCTAGGTACTCCTGGCTTGCCTGGGATTCGGAATACACACTTGTCCAATACTAAAATGTGAATACTAAAAATTAAAATGTATGTCTGGTTACCGTTCAGTCTCCCCGAGTTCAGAGGAGCGTGATTGACAGGTGGATTAGCCAATCAGGGACATGCATGATATGTCCGCAGGAAAACAAATATGGCTGCTCACAGGTAAAGAAAAAGAAAAAAAAAATCACAGGGGACTGAAAAACATTGCGGATTTCTGCTGAATCAACTAGCAGAGCACTAAACTCTGTTAATCTGAGAAGAGAGAAATTTCATTTTGTTTAAAATGATGGGTGACCAATGAGTTCCTTCGTTTCATATGCATTACTGAAATAAACAAATATTGCTTGGTCATGTTTGAGCCTGGTTCGAGGTGCGACAGAGGGAGTGGGGACCAGACTGATTTCTGGAGAGATTCTGGAGCTCCTGGACATATTTTAATATCAAGTGATGGCTCCTGAATTGCAGGCCATGTGGCCCCAGTGACAATGAGGGATGGGTCAATGTAAGGACAAATGTTGCTATGTTTACCTCAACTGTATTTTGCTAGTTAGTTTTTACTGTTGTTTTAAGGAATAAGCCAGTACCAAACCAGGTATAAACTGAAGGGAAATGTACTAAACCAAGAGTAACATATGGTAAATGATCACATTTTTATGTAGCACTTTTCCACCTTCAAATCACTCAAAGCACTTTTCAGTCTCGAACCACTCACCCATTCACTCACACATTCATACACCAGTGGGTTGCTCAAGGACACAATGACAGCATTCATCTATGGGATCTAGAATTGCACCGCCAACCTGTGGGTCAGTGGATTTGACCGCTCAACCAATGATGTTTATCTCGAGAGCGGGATTCGAACTGCCAATCTTCGGATCAGTGGACAAACTGTCGCTTTTATCGCCATCTCTTCTAGTAAGTGAGAGCTCTCAGTGAAGAGCTTCTGTGCTTTATTGTATGGACATTCACTTAAACAAAGATAGCATGTCTTTTGACCATGAAATTAATATGTGTTCCTGGAAATAACGATGAAGTTACAGTAACCGAACGAGATCGATTTTACATTACTGGTTTATCATTTACATTTGTTGGTTCTGTCTTCAAGCCAATGGATGTAGAAGAGAACTGTCATGAAGGAGAAGGTCATCAAAGCAGTTCAGCCATCTGGTTGTAATAATATTAAATAATGTAATAGGCTATAATCTCCAAAGTGTGATGCTTCGACTCTTGGTAAAAATGAATGGCACACTGATACAGACACAAACATTGCCCCCAGAAATTTGGTGGCCTGGGACAAGAAGCGTCACATTGGCCCCTCCTAATTCAAATGTATATGAAGAGGGTCCTATTCTGGTCTTCTAAGACCAGTGATGAAATTTAACGAAGTAAAAGTAGTAAGGTACTATACTTAAGTACACATTTTAGGTATCTGTACTTTACTTAAGTAAAGTTAAAGTGGATATTTTTTACTTCACAACATTTGAGAGAAGGTATCTGTACTTTCCACTACATTTTTTAACTGGATTGAAAAGTAAGTAAGTATTTATCATTATTGTTTGAGACCTGCCCTTAAACGGATACTTTTAGTAGAATTTTTCATATGATACTTTTACTTTTACATTAGTTTTTTTTTTTTTGTAACAAAACTGAGTACTTCATCCACCACTGCTTAAGACCCTGGGGACCCCTTTGTCTACTCCCAGCACCCATACAATTTATAGTAAAGTAGTTCACTATTTTGAAGATAGTTATTAAGTCCAAAAAGCATGTTTAAAATACAAGATTGTTGTATTAATAACTTAAAGTTGTAGGTCTTCTGGTCATTAGTTTCCACGTAGCTGATTAGCCCTGAGCTTTCAAACGTTTGATATGCATTTTTTTCAGAAAGTCTATGGGAAAAATAAACAGGATATTTACTTCTGGAACCAGGGGTGGGTGGTCCTTTGCCAAGCTCATTTAGAACACATTCAATTTTCTTAAGATTCATAAATATTACTTCAATGTTGGCCAATCCTGTTTGAAATATTGTCCATTATGTGTGTAGCGTTAGTCTAGTGAGGTGAGTTATGCATTCGACCACTACCGTGCAAGTTTCAAACCCATTACCCACTGCAATTACATCAATGTGCTTGGTTGTGGGAGGAAGGGCATGCGGCCTAAAATGCAGAATTTGCCAAATCACTGAGTGACTGGGATGCTGTTGCTGATGGAAAAAGAAAACCGGCACTAAATAAATAAATAAAATAAAATAATGGCGAAAATATGTTGTTCATGTAAAAGGGTGCACATGTTTTTGCAACTGTATTCTGAATGTAAGAATTCAAGATGTGTTAATATTGCTTTGTCAACAATTCTTTTTCTTCTCTTTTTTATTTGTTTATATCATATTCACAACATAAATGTGATCCCATTTTTATTTGAAACTTTTGGCTTTGAAAATACATCAAAATAACCTGGAGCTAAATTATATTTTAGAGCAATTTTCGACAAAGTAAACAGTAATTTACCCAAACCTCCCCGTTTGTTTTTGTTTTGTCAGATTTGACTTGTAACTCGATGTCACGTTGTCTCCATGGCGACAAATAAGTTAAAAGCTTTACTGCGAAACAATCCGGGCAGAGCCGTAGCATCTCCACGGAGACAAGCCTATGCCGAACTCTCCAACAGTAAAAATTACATAGTGCCTTCTTACACATTTAAACCTTTGTGAAGTTTTACCTTAAGTTTGGCCACTTGCATTGACTTTATCCTTAACCTTCCTGACAAAACAAAAAGCGCCAATTTGCAGAGAACTTGCAGTCGCCGGCACCCCACTGCGAAGATTCTGCAGTGATTAACAAAAACTAATAATTTCTACACAATTAAAATGATTACATCTAGAGGGCTTTTTTAGCTGTCGGAGTGGTTATACGGGAGCGAGGTGGTGGTGGCAAATTGCATTAGGACGGGCGGGTAGAAGTGTATTAAAATGCAAATGTACAGCTGTTAATAGTTCTTCAAAAACCAATAATCCCCCACAGTCAGTCATGTGTCAAAATGGTTAATGGAAAAATATCCCAGAGGCTTGGAGGGCTCTTTTTTCATTCTGCATTTGATTAAAGTCGGAATTCCGTTGGAGGGAGAAAGCGCGGCGTACAGGTCAGGATGGCGGAAATGTCGGGGATCGGTGAAGATGTCTCAATGCCGTACGGATGTGGAGTCATTGTTAAGGGAATGATAATAGGCCGATATGGATAGGACTAAGAGCTGTAAGTGTTTGTCAAAGAAGGGACTGACGGCACTTGTAGAGGATGACGATGTGGTTTCAATGGGAAAATGAGTAAATGGGAGACAACTACATGTTGTAATGGTAAAACAGCCAAATGGCAGTGTGGACTATCCAGTTGTAGAAGCTGGCGGGTATTGTCTTCAAAAATGGAAATATCCACAGGGGCCACAGTAGCTCCGATGGCACAGTGCTTGTCCTCTGATCAAAAGGTTGGCAGTTCATTGTTCTACCAACATCGTTGGTAGAACAATGAACAATGAGCTGCAGGTTGGTGGTTTGGTCCCAGATGCCACAGATGAATGCTGTTTTTGTAAGTGGAAAACTCTATGTAAATGTGACCATTTATCAATTATAACTATCCCTAAAGGTTGTTCAGGCAAAGTGTCTTTTTTAATCATTATAATGTACAATGTTTTCCTCTACAGAGCTCTGATCATTTCACCACTGAAATGAATGGTATTTTTATTTTGCTATTGGTACATTAATAACAGCTGCCTCCTTTACCCGAGGTTGCTCCTGCTAGCGTTAGCAACAGGTTTGATTGACAGCGTTGCTAAGCGCCCACCTTCTTCAACAGATTTGCTCCAGATTGACTCTTTGGTTGCTATGATACTCAGATCGAAATTCCAAATATGGAACCTGGCTCCAAATTTGTCCTGTAACCACTAGCCTCGACAAGCTTCATTTGACTGGAGCTGAAGGTTATGGGTGACGCCACATTCACTTATTCCACTTCTTTATACAGTCTGTGATTTCAGTGCATGTTGCCCTTGTTGTCATGGTGACAGCGTGTTGACTGCTGTGTCAGTTGGAGCAGGACTTGGTTTGGACTTATAAAAGTTATAACATGTGAAGTCCTATTCAAATGCATTGATTTTTTTTAAATATTGCCAAAAAAATACAACCTGTCAAATTGTCCCATTATAATTTATAGGAAAAAGTACAACTTGTCTAAGTAGAAAAACTTATCAATACACATAAAATCCTAAACCCACCTAAATAGGACAAAGTTGGACCTTTCCTGAATAGATTTTGAATGGTCTAAGCATATACTTATGATAGAAGTGAACACCACCTTATCTCTATCTGAAGGGAGGAGCTAACTACACTGAAACTAACACACCTATTGTTTACAGTTTCTGTTTGTGTGAAGTGTGATCTGTGCCTGAGTCATATTCACATCACTTTAAGGCGAGAAAGATAAGCCTGACAACAGCAGTTACCACCATTTTTCAATAGAAAATGAATTGGAGTCAGAGTCAATTGAGCCGTGGATTAGCTATGTCCATTTATATATACAGTCTATGGGTCTATATCACAGCTAGTATAAAATCACATGGATGGCGGGTATCATCAGGAGTCAGAGGTCAGGAAGAAGGACGAACATAGGGAGGCATTGCCCTTTTATGGAGCAGCGTGTGGGATAACAAACCCTGCACACACACGCATACATCAATGAACTCAACCTTTGCTAGTGACAAGTCTTAAGCACCGTCTCTACATATTTGAGAAAAAAAAAAAAAAAATTGTACAACCAACCTTAAATTCTTAAACTGCATTGAAACACAGTGTGCTTTTTGTGACTTTTGTTCCCAGCAGGACACCGTACGTGGAGGTTCTTCCTGCATTAGAGGCTGAATATTAAACGTTTGAGAGGAGGGAGAGACGCGGCGGCAGTATTTACGTGACATTTGCAAAGGGCACAGGTAAAACCAAGGTGTGCTTTTAATTCTGCTTTGTGGCATTTGCAGAAGAGGAAGAACAGGCCATTTTGTCCCAATAATTAAATAAAAGTAGTGCCGACGCAGCAGGTGCAGTGGAGGATGTGTTTTTAAGCTGAAAATTGTCAGTCAAGAAATTTGGAACATTCTATATTAGAGCTTATGCAAGGACAGTTTTTTAAATAGTCGTTTTGGAAATAAAAAGGTTGATTTACAATGTTTTGTTTTTAGTGTTTTGTTTTTTTTTTTAGTTCTTTTTTGTTTTTGTTTTTTTAACCAAACTTACTCAGCACTAATGGTAACAGTTCAGGTGGTGGAGTGGTGGTCTTATACCAGAAGGTGGCCAGCAAAAATTTGATATCAAGCCACTATGTAACTTTTGTAGTAGGAGGTCTGCTAAGTACTTGTTTCCATGGAGATGTTTTGTCTAAAGATCTGTGGAGAGGTGACCTAATCCTTTACAAACATGAATGTTCAGATGGACTTGAGTCTGCTCAAATGTGGAGCGTTAGACTGTTTGTACACAGTCTCGTCCACTTGTTCCGCCCGGAGGTGATTCCTGGGCCCTAATGCTGAGTTTGGGTCAGACAGCTGTTTGTCCAGAGCAGGGCACTGTGCATAAAGCTTTGTGCTTTTGTTTAATTTCTTCTTTAATATTTAAATCTCCTGTATTATGCAAAATTGACTCTTGTGACATTTAAGCCATGTCAGAATATTGTTACCTCATCAAAAACATTCCTGAAGTTGTGTTTTGTTTATTCACACATGTTTGCATAATCCTCGATAATTAGGCTGTGTACTTCCCCAAAGCACAAAATGCGCTATTCCACCTTGTGATGTCATGAAGCGGTAGTTTTCAAATTAACTTTTACCTTTAGTTCAGTAGAGATTGGAAATTCCAGGTCTGAAATTATCCAAACGATTCTAGTGAAGGTTTATGGAGTTTAAAAACACAGTGGAGCACTTCCTGTATTACCACATGACATCACAAGGTGGAGCAGAGTGTTTTCTGTTTGAGAGAAGAACTCAGCCTAAATATGCAGTTTGTGTGGTAAACATGTGAGAATGAAACAAAACACAACTCCAAGTATGTTTGCGATGAGGAAATAACATTATAACAGATCATAAAATAGCACAATATGGGCCCTTTAAGGAGCATGTTAGATCGAGGACACGTGCTGAAAATAGCAGCGTGTTTATTGCCGCGAGTGTGAAGAACTCCGCTTATTTCTTCGTTAGCTTTGAGTTGATAGCCACCCCTCGCTCCCCTCCAGCCCCTAACGGCACATGGACCTGCTCCTCCTGTGTTTATATGTAAAAATACACAAGTACCGCAGACATTATTGACATGTATGTACTGTACAGAGCAGGAGAAGAGCTGGGGACAAAATCAAGAAATCATCCAGATGCACCGTTTGTACAGGACTCATGCATTACTTGGTATCAGATCGAAACAAAAATCACTGGTCTCGTCCACCCCTACTCCACCGCTGTTCTTCATACCTGCGCTGTGCCTCTTCTCTGGTGGGACAGGGGCGCTCTGATCGCACCCTAAGGCCCTCTGCGCGGTTGTTTGTTATCCTTATTAAAAATTCAATAACTCCATGAAAACAATTTAATTAGCAGTGATTGTTGAAGAGAGCGCCGCCTCGGGCCTGGGGAAATTGACTCCTTTAATGCAGATTTAATTACCTCCCGCAGCACACACCTCTTCGGCACATCCCTTTAAGGCTCTACCATGATGACCTCTCTCTCACTTGGGCTCTAAACGCACTCACTCAGCAGTGGTAGTTACTGTACAGAGACTGAGGTATTGATAAGTTTATGATGAACTATTGACAGTGTGGAAGTATTTGTAAATTGCGTACCACTTTATAACTACTCACTATTTACAGCCTAATAAAGCATGAACACTTAACTTAAAGGAGGGGGTATTTTACTTCTATGGGGTATTAAATGCTAACTCATAACATATATAGGTCACCCTGTTGCCTTTTATTGTTTTGACAATGCTATATTCACCGAAAACAGCATACTAACATGTTTTATACGTTTCACTTTCGTTTTTGATGCGCTGACTCTCTCCTCCCTTCGCTCCCCGTGCTAAGTCACTCCCCCTTCAGAGCGCTATCACAACACAGTCAGCGTGAGTCGCGATAACGAAACTACTGCACATCACATCAGGTTTGTCAAGTTACTGTGTACAGTTTCGTATCATGTTTTTGTATATTTATGGAGAGTTGTCATATGGGCGCATGCAGGACGTAGGGTTGTGGGCGGAGCATTGCACAGGATCTCACAGCTAATCGTAATGAGGGTTCGAATAGGGCCCGGGAGACATCGCTAAAACGGTACAAAAGCTTAAAAAATTACATAATACTCCCTCTTTAACTTGTTATCGTAATTTGGATAACGGGTAATCATAAAATGTGTGAGTTGAGTTGAATATATAGTGTTGTATTGTATTTTTTTTATGAAAATGTAAACACATAAAAATAGAAAATGAATATCACAATTGCATTATTTTATCATTGCTGTGGTATCTATTATTACTGATGTGCTTGAAATTGTTATTAAATTATGACAAAACAGTAACACAATAAGTGGATCCAATATCTTATTTATCCAACTTTTTCACAGCACAAAACAATCGTATGCATTGATGGTAAATGTGTATTAAACCACTAATCCTCTGGTTAGTGGCCAATTGTCTCAACAAACTAAGCCACGACCTACGCTCAATTCTGTATCCATATCCTCCCATGACCCCTGTGACCGTTTGCACTTTAAAGCAATCCACAGTAATAACTATTGGTTTACATTTAGCATATTCATATAATGTGGTGTTTTGTGATTAGCTTCAAAGGCCAGACCACACTTTATTACCAGACGCAGATTGGGTGCATACGAAGTTGCATTTACTGATCCAGGCCTGTGGCAGTATCAATTATTGACCGCGGGTTAATGGAGTCCGGTGAGGGGCAGGTCAGTTCTACAGCGACGTGACCCCATAGGCTTAAGAGCTAATACACACGATTATACTGTAAGCGCAACCACGGTATTTGAGGAAAACGTCTGTAGTCGTGCGCTGAAATTTGAATTGATGATTTAGTTTATAAATGTTGGCTCGCTTCTTATTAAAAAAAAAAAAAAAAAATCATCAACTGCACTATATTTTTAAAGAGGCGGTATTTTACTTCTATGTGGTATTAACTGCTAACACATAACATATTTAAATCACCATGTTACATTTTATTGTTTTGAAAATGCTATATTCGCCAAAAACAACATATTAACATGTTTTATAAGCTTCACTTTCGTTTTTG
>KN476358.1:0-10731 GCA_000787095.1 Periophthalmodon schlosseri
TCTCTCCATCTCTCTCCATTTCTCTCTATCTCTCTATGCAGCCATTAACTTTATTTTACCCTTTATGACATATATAAAGTCTGCTGCTTCTGAGAGCTCATCATACCTCAGTGTGATTGGTTAAATCGACTCAAACCATGACAGAGTCTGACCAACAGGGGGAGCCGGAGGGGAAAAGTGTCTCAGTTTGCGTTCAACAGAGGATTAACAGATAACGTGTCCAAATCAGATCAAAACTGACCATATTGCCGAGCCCTGTTAGAAAATGAATTAGATTTTATATCCCAGAAGTCTTTGTGTTCATTTTTGCATTTTGATTATTAAAACTCGACTACGGGGAGTGGGTGTGGTCTTATTTATTAACGTGAACCTTTTGTCTTTGCGCTCAGGACTACCTCCACTCTCTGGGTAAAGCCCGGACTGCTCAGGTCCAGAAGGACGCTCGGATCGGAGAGGCGCAGTACAAGAGGGACGCCGTCATCAGGGTATGTTTGTTTTTCTCCGTACAAATCAAAGTTACAGTGTTAATCTTATTTTTATATCATTAACAATACTTTCTTAATCTTAAAATATCTCAAAATATGGCGCCTCTTCATGGCTACAGTTTCCGGTTGTAGGCGCCATTTTGAGGACGTTACCATTCATAAGGTGGAATGTTTTGTTTCTTAATAATGAAAAATAACGACTGTTGCCATAGTAATAACAACAAACAATTGTCAGAGTAATAACAATAACAATTAACAAGTAGTAACAACAAAATATTAAAAGTCCTCAAAATGGCGCCTCTTCTTGGCTACAGTTTCCGGTTGTAGGTGCCGTTTTGAGGACTTTACCGTTCATAAGAGTTTTGAGTTTTGTTTCAAATTGTTAATTGCTACGGCGACGATCTTAATCTTTCATCACTCACGTTTAAACCCATGGATAACAGGAAACTGGAAGCCTTGAATTGCGTTTGTGGCGAAAATCTACGAAAAACCAGTTCAGAAATCATCAATTATTTTACAGTTTATTTTACCGGAACAAAGCTGACGTCGCACCTCATTTCCTCCCCAAACAGGAAGCCCACGCGATGCAGGAGAAGGTGTCCGCTCAGTACAAGAACGAGATCGAGATGGCCAAAGCTCAGAGAGATTATGAGCTGAAGAAAGCCGCCTACGACGTGGAGGTCAACACCAAGAAGGCGGAGTCTGAGATGGCCTACCAGCTCCAGGTACAAACGTGCCTCTGCATAAAGACCAACGATCTGGATGGAATAATTAAATATATTTGAGTCGTTTTTGATTAGTTTAACTTTTGTATTTACCAGTTTCAGATTTTTCCTTTTTCCTGATGAAACCGAAAAACCGTTTTAACATGTCAAAACTCGATATTATTAATTCAAGTCTCATTTAAAGATGCACTATGCAACTTTTCTGGTGGAGGACCTGCCATCTTCTTGTCTCCATGGAGATGTTCCACAGTATGGTAATAAACGCATCTATCTTTAATTTACTCAGTTACAGGTGTTTTTTTTTATTTCTCCAAAATACCTTGAAAAACATTCATTTTTACCGTGAGCGGGGTCACCTCTCCGCAGATCTTGCTCGTAACTTGACCTGGCGGCATCAACCGTTTGTCTCCATGAAGATGGGTAACGTTAATGCCATACTGTGGAATATTCCAGGCAAAGGTGAAGGCAAATTTATTTCTATAGCGCAGTTTTTGCACAAAGTAATTCAAAAAGTGCTTTACAATCTCAAGTGATACAAGCCATAGTTGGTTTTATTTCACTCTGGAAACAACTTTTGTTTGTAAAATGTGCCGTGGAACTGAAGAAGTGGATCTTTACTCGATAAACATTTTGTCCAGTTGACACATTTAAATTCTTCTTATACTATGGCTCATACCTGGACGACTGAGGGATTACACCGACGTAGAAATAAAGAGTATTTGACTGTGAACCTTTTGTGGCGTTTTCAGGTGGCGAAGACCAAGCAGCGCATCGAGGAGGAGAAGATGCAGGTGCAGGTGGTGGAGCGCTCTCAGCAGATCATGCTCCAGGAACAGGAGATCATCAGGAAGGAGAAGGAGCTGGACGCCAAAGTCAAGAAACCCGCCGACGCCGAGCGATACAAGCTCGAGAAACTGGCCGAGGCTCAGCGGTGAGAGCCCGGTTCGGTCCAGTCTGTAACTACTATTATGTCCTACAGAGCTCGAACGGATCCTTTAAAATACTCAAGTTTAAGTCGGTGTTTTTCAGTCTTTTTGAGTCACGGCAGTTGCTTTTTTTTTGCTGTTGAAAAGATTGGTTGCGACCATCAGCCACTAGAACTTTAGCAAACTACACCACTGAGGAAAAGTACGTTTAGTTTTTGCAGTATTGGGCATTTTTGGAGCGTCCTGAGCAAACGTGTGAACCAGAAAAGACACAAAAATGACCAATTATTACATGCAGTTAGTGAATAAGTTGACTCAAATACGAAATTTTTCCAAGGCGCACCCGGATCTCCCTTAAACGCACTAGTGACTGTTGAAAACCGACTGTATCGAGTTTTTCACTGTGTATTTGGCCATTGAGAAGTCCCCAAAATGGTGCCCAGGTAAATGTCGTACGTCTGCAGTGTTTTGTTATGATGCACGTAAAAGAAAACTCGAAGGTGCTTAAACAGAACTTAAATCAGACGTATTGAGCTCGTGTCGCTCTACAGTTATAATCTACGACACCCGTGGATCATTGTGTTGTAATTTGCACATTTTAAATCACAATATTCATCTAAAACGACTTAATAAAAGAAACACGTCCGCTGGCTTCTGTGTTAGAAAACGGCGGTGTCCAGTGGGAGCTGACGCCGCCGTAAACGTCATCATTACGAAGAGAGAGTGAAGTTGTCGGCGCCTCCGATGGATGGCTACAGGTCGCACGAGCGAGTAGCGGTTTTGGTTTTTTTTTCTTCATTTGTATCGCATCACGTTAGCGAGCAGCTGATTTTTTAATATTTTTTTTATTTGTACCAAAATGACGACGCGACGCTGCCGAATCCTACGAGTGTCGCCGATTAAGAAAATAAAACTGGAG
Source organism: Periophthalmodon schlosseri (assembly GCA_000787095.1). NCBI lineage: Eukaryota > Metazoa > Chordata > Actinopteri > Gobiiformes > Gobiidae > Periophthalmodon > Periophthalmodon schlosseri. Next base: position 3,056 of record KN476358.1, read on the forward strand.
AAGGAAGTGCGGACGTCGCAGTGGGCGTGGACGTCGCAGTGGGCGTGTCCCGATGGAGGTGAAAACGGGAGTTGATCGGCAAAATGGCGTCTTAAAGATAAAGCTCAGACATGCACGAATCAGTCCAAAAACAACTTCAGAGGGTCAATGTTGAGGGGAAACAACTACAACATAGTTAAAAGCTCTGAAAAGTCGATTCTGGACAATAGGTCTGACTTAAGTTTGATATTTTTAAATGTTTATTACGTCACTGTCCTAGTGTTAGATCTACAATACAATATTATAAAGTGCATTTTAACCTCAGTACATAACAACAGACTTTCTCCTCCTCTTTTTCAGCCTGCAGCTCATCATGGAGGCTGAGGCAGAGGCCGAGTCCATCCGGGTGAGTCCTTTGGGTCATTTCCTTTCATAAATCTCTTTTAAATATATTCCGTGACCCCGAACCCTCCGCTCGGTGTATCCGCTCCGCATTAAGCTCATATTAAGTCGTGTTTTTTATGAATGCAGATGAAGGGAGAGGCCGAGGCGTTCGCCCTGGAGGCTAAAGGCCGGGCAGAGGCAGAGCAGATGGCAAAGAAAGCCGACGCCTTCAAACAGTACCAGGACGGAGCCATGGTCGACCTGCTGCTCGAGAAGCTGCCTCTGGTTAGACTCATATATATTAATTCATATAGAACCATAAACTATAACGACTGTAGTGTAGAGAAAATCCGTCTTTGCAAATACTTGGTCACTGCAGGTGCTGGATCTGTTAAAGTTAAAATGTAAGTCTCAAATTTACAATACAGTCCAACTTTATAATAATTACACTCTTAATAGCATTAATAAAACATCAACAAAGACTTAATTCATAATAAACAAATCATTTAAAGCGTAGTTATGTTACGTTCTGATGCTGTTTCCTCGTCACAAATGGACCTGGAGTTGTGTTTTGTTTCGTTCACGCACGTTTAACACACAAACCTTGCGTATTTAGGCTGAGTTCTCTCAAACAGAAAACACGCTGTTCCACCCTGTGATGTCATGAGGTAATACAGGAAGTGCCCCACTGTGTTTTTAAACTCCACACAGCTTCGCTAGAATCATTCCCACTGTGTTTTAAACTCCACACAGCTTCGCTAGAATCATTTGGATGATTTCAGCTCTGGAATTGCCAAATCTCTACTGAACTAAAGGTAAAAGGGGCTGTTAACGTGAAAACTACCGCTTCATGACATCACGAGGTGGAACGGAGCGTTTTGAGGTTTGGCGATGCAGACAGACGAATATTGCAGAGTTACTCAGACGTCTGCGAATGAAACGAAACACAACTCCAGGTCTGTTTTTGAGGAGGTAACAACATTATAACACGACTTAAAACTCACAAGAGGCAGTTTTGTTTAATACAGGAGGAGTTTAAAGGAACTGTATGACGTGTGCACTTTAAAAAGGTGCTACAATCACAACTGAGCCTGAGTTGCCATGTGAGTTTTGTGTAAGTTTCACTCATTCTCAGTCTACGCACGGGCCACGCCAAATGTGAAAGCTCAGAATTCACTGACTGGGCTGTAGAGGCCGCACTAGCACCGAGAGAGGTCACGTTTATGAAATTTAAAATCAAAATCTTACGTACAGTTCCATGAAAACTTAAAACTATGTAAAGAAGGTTGGGGCTTGATAGAGAATTTGCCCATTGACCCAAAGGTTTACGATCCTACCCCACCTCACACAGTTGTCGTGTCCTTTGGCAAGACACTTAACCATCAGTATCGTGTAAAAAAAAACAACAAACAAAAAAAAAAACATGAACTAATTCGACTGCTTTAGCGGCTCGTGCCCAGTCCTGCCCGGTGCCGTGGCGGGCGGTAAGACTAAAACGTGACCTCGTTCTTCGCAGATGGCAGAGGAGATCAGCAAGCCCCTGTGCGCCGCTCAGAAGGTTACCATGGTTTCCAGCGGAGGGTCAGAGGTCGGGGCGGCCAAACTGGCAGGAGAGGTGCTGGAGATCATGACCAGGCTGCCCAACGCCGTGGAGAAACTCACCGGGGTCGACATCTCTCAGGTCAGATCACAAAATGGCCGCCGTGAGAAAATCAAAACATACTGTGGCGACTGTTAGTTTTTGTGGAGATATAAACAAACTTGAGACGAAACGTAACTCATTATATTCACCTGGGGACGTGGTTTACGCAGTAGGAACGTAACAAAATCGATGTCCAGGTCCAGAGATGCATTTCTGTAGATTTATTTCCTGGCAAACAAACAAAGTTACATTTACAAAGACCTACTTTGCCCACTGCCCACTGGTTAAAACGGCCCACCCAGGTGCATTCTGGTCCACCTGAACCACCCACCTGTATCCCCCCAGGCCCCACAGACTAAACAGAAACAGAAAAGGCGCTAAGGTTAACAATAGCAAACTAGACTAAACAAATTATTAAAACATATAAGAAATATTGATATGGCAAAATGCATTTTAAATATGCAAATTAACCCCAAAAAACTAATTTCACATAAACAAAAATAATAAGCTAATGTTAAAACAAACAAAAATGGGCAAATAGCTCCTACAAATACTAATCGATACTAAAACTAGATCCTCGTTTGAGCAAGTGTGGATATAAAGAAATAAACAGGACTAAATTTGACCTTGAATTTTTCCTGAACCGATTTAGAATGATCTTTAGCTTCATCAGAGCTGAAGACACATGCTGACGTAAAAAGAGTATTGTTTTGCGTTGAAAGTTAAATCTGTCAAAAATGAAAATGTGTTTTTTATTCTCATCGTTCTGTCAAAACTGTATTCAGTATCAAGCCTGTCCCTTAGTATCGAAATCAAGTTTGAAATTTTAATATTGTGACAACCCTATTTTACAATACTGGTCAAAAAATGGAAAATTAATGAACCAGGGATGTGTTTACTTTACACTGGTTCTGGTTCTGGTTTGGTCCTGTTTAAAGTCCTGGTCCTGTGTTTACTTTAAACAGGACCAAACCAGAACCAGAACCAGTGTAAAGTCCTGGTCTAGTTCTGGTCTAGTTCTAGGTTTGGGCCCAGTTTAGTCCAATGTTGATGTGTGTGTGAACATCGCCTGCAAAATCAGCTTTTTTGAACCACGTTGTGATGTTGTATTCTCCTGAAAAACGAATCGTAGCTGCATTTTATTTCAGTATTTCATGCCTCCCTCCCCAGAGCTCAAAATGCTGCCCTTCACTGCGCAAATCCAAGTCCTTGCGCTTTCCCCAGACTTGTTCTAATCTGCTCAAATGGCCCATTAATCAGATTTTAGTTTGCGCCCTCTGCTGGTGTTTGTTATGTGCACATTTCATACGTATAATTAAAAACCCGTTATTGGCTAATGGTTCATTGCACAACAGATGAACAGTTGCCAAAAGACTCTAGTGTTAAAGCTAATGCAAATTTAGAATGTAAAAAAGTAAAATGTAAAGAATAAACCAACTGTTTATTAATGTAGATTCAGAAGTTGTGCCATATTAACATATCATTTCAAAATCAAAGTTAGCATTAGCATTGGCTCAAAAACACAGTAGGGGTTACACTACTCTTATTTTTTGGGGGGTTTTTTGTAAATATGTTAGTGATATCCACATCCAACTCACTGCAAAATACACGATCTTATCTCTTTCTTAATATTTGAATTTTCTGAAAAGTCCATGTGAAAAATTAACGAGAAATTTAGACTTTGAGGCTCCATTGTTTCCAAATTTGTTTAAAAAGCCCCAAAATGCATGATATTGATACTTTGCAGCTGATGTTATCAACATTCCCCGGGGGAGTGAGGCTAACTGGAGGCACTGCTCTTTCTGAAGCTCTGTTACTCAAATTAGACGTTAATCCGAGTTTTGTTTTAGCACAAGCTGCCCATAAAGAACTGACTTAGTGGTTAGTTGAAAATTACTACAACAGATGAGCTGATTTGTGCTGTTAAACAAGTCCCTCTCAAATAACATTACAGTCACAAGCTAGCTAGCATTAGCCAAGTTTTTCAGTCAGTCACTCTCATTTTTTGTTGAAAATCAAACACCGAAACAGGACGAATTGGCTCTATGCGCAGCGGCACGCTAGCTAGCTCGCTGTGTCTCAAAGCTAACAGTCACTTTTATTAAAATCGGAAAACCTAAAATAAACAACCTATTAAAATTCTAATTAATTCAAATAAACACTACCCAATTCTTTTATATGTAGAATACTTCAGTTTGTGTTCTTTTACATGTAGAATATTTCAGTTTGTGGTGTTTTAATATTTATTATGCCTCAAAATTAGCATTAGCGTTTAGCATGACTCGGCAAAAACCTCATAGAGATAAAACTGGACAGGAAGTAGTGACGCTAACAGTGAGGTTGAGGGCGCTGCTGTGCTCAGAACCTGTTGTGCTATACAGTTAGTTTCATAACAGACCAAATGAACCTTTTTGTACTAATATATTATAATGTTTTTACAGGCGGCTGGAAAGACACATTAAGAAGAGGAGTCCGAAGAGTTGCATTTTCTCCATGTGCCTATTATTACAATACTGACTCTAGATCTACACTATCCAATCTGTTATGTGTGTTTGCATGTTTTTGCATTTATATCAGGTGCCCTGCCATAGGATCAGCACCATCAGTACTGTTCAAATGTTTGTTGAGACTATAGCGAAAAAATTGACAATATTACTTTTTAAATTTGAAATCTACTTTTAAAAATTAGAATTAGTTTTAACATTTTTTTATACAAATAATAATAATACAATCAACTTTTTTTACATAATTTCACCTGGTATTACCTCTTTTCTATGTAGGTATTTTTTAATTTGTCTGTTACCGTGCCGTTATCTCGTAAGTGGGCAGCATGTGAACTGATGCGACGCTATTCAGACTGAAGCGAGAGGAAGTGGTTGAGGAGGCAAACTTGGGATTTCCCGTTTGAATCTATGAAAGTATTTTGTGGTGGAAAAAGATGCTGTTTATTTCGAGCCGCGTCCCATTTCTTGCTCATTTCTGTCGTCTCCTCGTTCCTCAAAACCTTGATTCCTTGGTTCCTCAGCTGTCAGTCAAGCTTAATAGGTTGCGTTGACGTTTTTAGTTCAGTAATTGGTTTATTTTTTGATTAAATTAGATCAAAAACCGATATTGCTTCTCGTCGGGGTCCACAACCTGCTCGTATCTACGGGGCTTTTCCCGGAATGTTCCACAGTATGGCATTAAACACAAAAACACGCATCCCCCTGTGGAATCATGCGCTCGTCTTCGTCGAGATGGATGAAGTTTAATGCTGCACTGTGGGAAATTTCCAGCTAAAACAATAACATCCATGGAGACGAGCGGGTAGGGGACACTCAAATAGAAAAGTTACATAGTATAGCTTTAATTTCATGACTACAGTGGGATATTTTTTCACAATAGTCACCAAAAGTGGTTGCAAAATTCAATCACTTTAGCTAAATATGAAAAAAAAATAGACGACTTCCCTCTATCCGTGGTTTAAGACTGTTTTTTTGGACCATTGCCATAGTAATTAACAATTCAAAACTCAATATTTGTGAAAGTCTTCAAAATGGCGCCTGTAAACGGGAAGCTTAAACCCACGAATCGATACCATCATTTTAACCGAGTTGTAAACGTGAAACGACTTTCCTCTCCTCTCCGTAGTGGGTGTGACTGACGGCTGAGGAACCGAGGAGGCAAGTGAACAGAAATGAGACGCAGCTTTTAGTTAAAGTCGACGCCTACTAACCTACTACTGTTTATGTGCTACAAGTGAATGTGTTACAGCTGAGGGTAGATCCATGTTGTAGAGAGATATAGGTTTAAAGAACGTTTTTATTACCTTATATGGACTTCCTGTGCAAGTCGCTTCTCTTCGTTACTGTTCCTATCCAAAGGTTTTCTGCTGCCAAGCCTTATGCACCGCTCTACCGCCAAGTGCCTGGTTTAAAACGCCTGTCGGACTCGTCTACACTGCAAAAACAATATCTACATGAGTTAAAATGACTTGAATTCGCAATATTCATCTTTTGTAACAGTCTGGACTTGTTTGAGTTTGTACCAAAATAGACGCCAAAATTGAAAGCGCGAACACGTTTAACTGAATGCCGCAAAATATGTAAAATAATATCACGATTTGACCTCATTTAAAGCTGATGTTCTCTGTTGGGGATGGTCTGCCAGCTGCCTGTAATGTTCCGCAATATGGCATTAAAGTTATCTTGCATTTATTCGCTTACTGGTGTTTTATAAATCCTTCAAAAAACATGCGTTCTGACCGTGAGTGGGCTCGCCTCGCCTCGCCGCCGATCTGATCTGTAACTTGGCCTGGTGGTGTTGCCTCCTTGTCTCCGCAGAGATGGGTTTAATGCCGCACTGTGGAACATTCCGGGTAAAGCGATGACATCCCTCTGCAGACAAGATGGTGGCGGATCCCTCTACCAGAGAAGTTACGTATTGCACTTTTGATGTATTTTAACTGAGATCAGTGAACTTTTTCCATTGGTTTAAAGTCAGTTTAGCCTAAAATAAATCTTTTTAAATTATTTTATTTCAAGTGCAATTTTCTGACCCCAACGATAGATATTTTAGTTAAAAAACCTTATATTTTGCTATTTTCTGATCTGTTATGTTGTTTCCTCATCACAAACAGACCTGGAGTTGGGTTTTGTTTCATTCACACATGTTTAACACACAAAACCTCTTCTCTTAAACAGAAAACACTCTGTCCCATCTTGTGATGTCATGCAGTAATACAGGAAGTGCTCCACTGTGTTTTTAAACTCCACACACCTTCACTAGAATCATTTGGATGATTTCAGGCCTGGAATTGCCAATCTCTGCTGAACAAAAGGGAAAAAGGTGGTAGTTAACTTGAAAACTACCGCTTCATGACATCACAAGGTGGAACAGAGCGTTTTGAGCTTTGGAGATGTGGACAAACTAATAATAAAGTGTTACTCAAACATGTGCGAATGAAACAAAACACAACTCCAGGTCTGTTTTTGAGGAGGTAACATTAGAACATGATTTAACGCTCACAAGAGTCAATTTTGCGTAATATAGACCCTTTAAAAAGAGACGTTATGTATTAATCCAAGTCCTGTAGTTTGGTTTGAATAAGTACATACATGTAAATCAAGTAAAATAGTAAAAACGACTTACCCCAAGATAAGTATTTTGATCTTAAACCATTTTACCTCATGTTGATATCGCATTTTTTACATTTCTCTGGGAAGCTTTCTTCTTATCCAAATCACAAAAGCCATCGACCACTGCTGTTCCTGTCTCGAGGTTTAGAGCCACGTTTATTAATTGCTCGTTAAACTTTATCTATGAAAACTATTATTAGCATGTTGTAGTAAACTGTATGAAGTTAGTGTTGTGTATCTGTCTATATAAAATGATTTAAAATACTGTATAAAATAAAAGTACTTTTCACTGACTAACTAAATGTGACTTTGAAAAGAGTAACTTTATTAAAACATCTACAAAAAAATTGACAACACGAAGGTAGCAAGCGTTCTACACAGTTACAGAAGACCCCACATGTTCATATATTATTAGCAAAAGAAATTAAAGTTGTCCTTAAAATATTTACATACGATTAGCTTCAAAAACGAGGGACAACGAGGAGTGTCTAAGTACAATACATACAGTTTATAAAAATACTGGTGGAGTTTTTTTGGTTTTTTTTACAGTGTAT
>KN476359.1:0-14638 GCA_000787095.1 Periophthalmodon schlosseri
AACAAATTTTTCCTACGGTGGTGTTAGCTCCGTACGGGCTTCTAGCTGCCGGCAACAACGTGGTGACGCAGGTTACGCACAGTGCGGTGCGTTCAGGTGTCAAAAAGGGTCATATTTGCGCTGTTATGTTTAATTTGAGTCAGAGATTTTTTGCAGTAATTTTGCAGTTTCTTCTGAAGAATCACTCGCTTTGGAACAAGATTATGTGACAATATTTTTGAAACAATTTAGTTAAGATAACCTTTATTTGTTATTTATTATTTATTTCAAAGATTTCAGAGTTTAAACACAAAACACTTCAACAGGATTATAAAGATATAAGAAATATCTCATCAAGACATAAATATCGAATAAAATAGACTTAGATCTAATCATTTAACGAGAACAGTAGAAATATTTTGAATGGAGTTAGGATACAAATGAGTAATATATTAAAACACAACACTGCAAGTACATGAATAATATGAGGCTACAAAACTATTATGTACAAATAAGAAAATATATGCAATAGTTCAGTGGAACTTCAGTAAATTTTAGAAATAAATTACAACAAATCCAGTCAAAACCAATCTTAAAATTAAATTAGATTAGGCCTAAAACATCATATGACCTATCTAGGAAAAGTTTTAAGTTCTTTTACAAAATAAAATAAAAGGTCGTGTATAAACCTTTTGATTGTTTAATAGTGCAATTTGGTTGTTCACACAGATTTGTAAATAATCTTTTGAAACGACAAAGTGGTACGGTTACTACATTTCCCGAGATGCTTTGCGCAGATTTTGGGGATAAAAACATCCGCCCCGAGCTCGACCGTTAGTGACGCCGAGGCAGCAGCAGCAACAGCAGCAGCAGAGGCCAGCGCAGCTCCGGGGAATTTTCACTTATTTTCCGACAAAAACAAGCAACTCGGGCCTTCAAAACCGACCCGTGTGAGACAGATCCACCATGACTGAAGCCGACAACAAGAGCGCGAACGTCCTGGTGAGTATCGATCAGAAAAACCGGTCAGAAAAGGTCGTTAAAGTGCTCCGGTGCTGTGGGCGTGAGAAATCCAGGGACATTTTTCGACTATAATCGCTTCTACGTTAAACCAGTTTGTTCAGACACGGTTAAAGTATCAATAGGTGTGAGTGAACGGTAAGATCTGGCTATAATCTCTCGTCCCTGAAAGCTTGTCTTGGCGTCTCCATCCTGACAGGTGATGGCTAGTTTAACATTAGCACGTTAGCTTAAAACAGCGTTACGAGTGTGGCCTTTAGCTAATGTAACACAGCTAATGGCACGTTGTCATTTTTAACCTGAAATCCGCTGAATCGCATTGCATTGTATCGCATGTTTCGCGGAGTCCCCGGATGCTGGTTTGACAAGCCATTTGTTATGTCCCGTCGTAATGTAACATTTCACTTGCTTGTCTCCATGGAGATGTTATTGCTTTGCCTGGAATGTTCCACAGTACGGTTTTAAACGTATTTTGTAAACTGGAGTCAAGCAGGAGACTCGAGGCCAAGTTATAAGTAATGGTGTAATTTCGCCTGGAATGTTCCACAGTACGGTTTTAAACGTATTTTGTAAACTGGAGTCAAGCAGGAGACTCGAGGCCAAGTTATAAGTAATGGTGTAATTTCGCCTGGAATGTTCCACAGTAGGACATTAAACTGATTTCTCTAGTCTTTAATCGACTACAAGCGTTTTTATTGCCCTGAAAAGCATGCATCACTTTAGAGATGAACCCTCTAAAGTTCCATAGTGTACCTTTAACCAGCTGATTTTAGAATAAATGTTCACACACAGTAGTTGAGCCCATTTCAGCAGTGTTCCCCATAGATACTAAAGAGGCAGAAATTATTTTTGTTTGAATCAAGTGTAATTTGTGGAGTGTAAATGTCACTTACCGCCTGTATTTAATCTTTGAGCAATAATTTTTGACCGGTGTAGTTGCTTTTGTAAGTTTATGATGAAACAATGAGGAACTAGAGATGCCCCGATATGATAATGGTGTTGGGAAATATTTAGGTGAGAACGAAATAAGAGGTCTCGAGTCAAACAATTGTCATCGTGTAGTTTAATCTGTTGCAGGAGAAGGAGCAAGTAGAGAACAGAGTAGGTCAGGTAAGAGCGAGAGGGAGCATGGGGCAGTCCAGGCTGGTACATGGGCATGTACAGAGGGTGAAATGACATGAATAATGAGGGGGGGATGCACCTAAGAGAGGGATGCCAGTGTTGATGGAAAAGTCCTGACTGAAACTGGGGCCAGATAAGAATGACAGTAAATATTTTTAAGGACATGTTAAAAAGTATTTTGCCTTTACACTTGTATCTGATATTGGCGCTGATATTGAACATTTGGTGGATTAGATATCAGTTCCAAGATATCTGTTCTGTCAATATCCCATTTTGGTCTATAAACTGGTGTGATGAGACAATTTACTGGCCCAAAACATCTCGTAATATTAAACTGGTATTTTTACAAAGCTGTTCTGTTACAAAACACATTTACCTCATGCTGTTTGTGTTTTTAAAAAGAAATTCTATTTTCAGTCTCTGCCCTAGTATCGGTTGATATCGGGGATCTGCAGATGTGTAAAGCCAAAGTATTGACATCAGTATTGGAACAGAAAAAGCTGGATCGGTGCATCCCTATGAGCAACAAAGTCTAATTTTGTTATGCCAACATAGTCCAGACTATGGGGGGGCTGTATTAATGGGGAAACACTGTTCAGAAAATTAATATTCTGAATTCAAGCAAAATGCAAACACAGCAAATTATTAGGTCTTCAAATGGATCATAAAATGCAGCTAAAAGAAGCTGAGACTAAATTAGGCCTGTGCAGTGAGTAGTTTTTTTTTTTCCCCTCATTGATTGATCTATTTGATTAGCAAATTTAACGTTGATGCATTAAAGGAAAGGCAAAAAGGTGAAATATATTGAAAGGTCTGACCATCCCGTGTCCGGAGCAGTGGTGACTGCAGTTCTAAGCGAAAAAAATGAGTATCTAGTTTCAATACTAGTTTTAGTGTCTAATTTTCGATATTTTGACTTTATGATTTTATATATTTTGGGGAGACTCCTTTTTGCACAGTACGGCTATTTTGAAATATTTATGATGAGACAATGGGCAAAGTGTGATTTTTGTGATGCCCGTGTAACGTCCAGGTTGTATTTAGACTCTGAGGGGCCACCGTAGTCTCCTCTATTAATGGGAAATACTACTAGATATACTTGAAATTCTGATCTTGGCTCTAGAAAACCGTGGGATAAGATCTTGTGCGACAAGATCTCGCAAGATCACACTGCCACAAGATTGTGCACAATGATCTTATGAAATTTTTTTTGTGTTTACATTTGGATTGGATAAGAAGGTATTAAGTGATGGCAAGTTACATTTCTTGAGCTCTTTAGATCTAAAACGTAGCATTACCATGACAGCAAAAATATTAGAGAAACTAAATAAATGGGGAAGCCAAAACTGAACTGCACGATTTATTTGCTCTAAATTATGTCACAATCTCGTCCCGTTCTCGTGGACTCAATTTCGTGTCTCGTTTTGGTTTGTGGAAATTGTCTCATCCCACCCCTAGCGGTCATATCTCCCAGATGTTCACCCCAGTGAAACCCTTTGCTTGGTGGTGGTCTCTCTGCTCTTCTGAGGTGAGTGCTTTGTGTCCAGGCGCAGGAGACGGCGCAGCTGGAGGAGCAGTTGCAGGCCTGGGGAGAGGTGATCCTGGCTGGAGACCGTGTGCTGCGCTGGGAGAAGCCCTGGTTCCCTGGAGCTTTAGTGGGCGTCACCTCCGTGCTCTTCCTGTGAGTCTATCAGTCACCACACACACAAACAGTGTTACACCCAGATAAGAGCAGGTCATATATTACACAAAATGGATTTTTTAAAGTTTTAAGCCATGTTAGAATTGGGGATGCCCTGGTCCAATACTGGTATTGTTACTGGCATTTTTAGAGTATCTGCTTGGATTGGATTTAGTGAATAGATCAGGCCGATACAGTAACTAGTCAGCTATAGCGTTAGCGGCGACATCAGCATGCAGAGAACGCCCAGAGCAGCTTAAACACAGACTGAGGAAACTCTAAAGCTCCTTAAACATTATTAATGACAGAGATGGTATTTGTTTTACCTTTGCGTTGCCGTCTTTACAGAGCATCAAGAGTGAAAACAAATCTTTGCACAAATTTAGCAGAGGAGCAGAGCCAAATGTTAACTTGTTTACGTATGTAAAGTAGCCATGTGCTTTAGGCTTCTCCTGTTTTTACAGGCCTCAAACATGAATCATCTGGTGAAAACGCACTGCCTTTAGAATCAGTGAGATAAACATCACCTCATGTGTCTGTGTCTGAAGCTGCTGCTCTCTGGAGGGGAGTTATTTTACACTATTATAACTAATTATTAGGCTCTTTAGTAGGACTTTTTATTTCTGATAATAATCTTATTCAACTGGGGCTAAATGAATTATGGAATACTTCATTATTTCTAAAGGCACAGCCTATATTGTGTAAATAAAATTATAAAAAATGAAGATTGGTATGTGGATGAGCTCGGTCATATTGGTCAATGTCTAGACCTTAGACCTAGTTTACACTCACTGCAGTCTGTTCAGTTTGTGTTTGGACACATTTTGGACCTGGGTTAGTCTGGGTTAGTCTGGCTTTAGTCTTTGTGTAATCCTGATGGTGTATGGTACAATAATCGGATATGGTAATCTATCTCATGAGGTTAATCAGAACCTTTATGCTCACACTGTACATTCCACCTTTTCTGTAAATGCACACACCCGCTGACTCCAGTTACACACCCAGATGTTTTTGTTTATGACGATGCACTTTTATAGCCAACTGTTTGTGAGGGAATTTTGGATCTGCAATCTTCACAGCCAGGCCTCCCACGTTAACTCTCCAAAATGGCAGGTTGTGAAATGCTGTTTATAATGCCACAGACTCCACTGACCCATTGACCTGTTTGTGTTCAGCCTGATCTACTACCTGGACCCCTCTGTGCTCACGGGACTGTCCTGCTCCGTGATGCTGCTGTGTCTCGCCGATTACCTGGTGCCCACGCTCGCCCCTCGCGTCTTTGGATCCAACAAGTGGTACGCTTCACTAACAAGAGGATAGTTTTGGTTTTATAGACTTGATAAGATTCGACTAAAATCTGTTTGCTGCTCATATGTTGCACACATCTCTTTTGCTGCATGTTTAGGCCTGTCATGATAATCACTACATCAACCTATTGTTTAATACATGACAGATGGAACAATCATTTTTGGAGGTCAATATTTATCATGGAGATTTTTCTTTTTCTTCTAGTGGGAAAATTTTGGTTAAAAATCTGTAGTTTGTGTCTATAAAGACTCATTTATTCACGCCTTAATTTAACTATTCCTCAAATCTTAGTGTTGCATTTTGTTGTGTTTATTGCAGCTCATGATTTTAACAATATTGTAGATTTTAGAATAATTTTTTGTGAATAATTCAATATTATCTGTATATCGCACTTCAAAATGTCTTATCGTGACAGGCCTATGTGTGTATGGTGAATTTTGATTATTATTACGACACAGTTATTGGCATGAATTACTATTAACTGATTCAAAACTTTACATCAACTTTTGGCATCAGCTTAAGATGCCGTTTAGAGCGGGTTCTAGAGGTGACTGCTCTGTGCTGTTTAGGAAAAGTGCTTTTGGACTTCTGCTTATGGAGTAGGTCAGACGTGGAACACACTGCTGCTCATGCAGGAGAGCTCTAAACACTGGCCGCATTCTCAGAAGCTCTAAAAAAGTGGTTGTTCCAGGGTCCAATATGTCGCCATGTTGAACTAAATTCCATTTTTATATTGAGGTGTGTGTTAAATTTGCTTTTGTGCAATTGTTGCTGCTCTTTTCTGAAATGATCAAATGATATTTTTTAGTCTTGGCCAGACGCTCCAGCCCGGCTCCAAACCTTCAGTTGCCCAAGAACTGAGCTAGTCTTGTCTGAAAATGACCAATTACAGTCAATCAACATTTTTCACAGAATCAAAAAGGAATTTTCCAGAATCTCCATAGAAACCACAATGAGCATGATTCACCAACACAACACGCGCAGTATATTTTATCTTTCCTTCTCAGAGGTCACTCCCTTTGTATCTCAGACCACGTGCTATTGCCTTCGCCGAGGAGCACAGATCTTGAGTCCCCATGTCGAGTCCACACTGTGCTGTGATTGGTCCGTTCCACCTGTCACGTGTGCTTCTCTCACAGGACCACGGAGCAGCAGCAGCGTTTCCACGAGATCTGTGGAAACCTGGTGAAGACTCAGCGTCGCGTGGTGGGCTGGGGCAAGAGGCTGTGCGCGCTCAAGGAGGAGAAGCCCAAAGTGGTACATAAGACACTGTATCTGATATTAACCCGGCTCACACCAGACCGATACGAGTCGCTCGGAATTCTATACTTTTATTTGAGCGATCGCAAAAAGGCGGCGCGACATGACGAGTATTTGAATTTGATTGGTCGAAGCATCGCAACAGCGGAACAAAAATCAAACTTTAGTTAAATCCAGTTTAGAGAGAAAGGCACAGACATCCTTCCCTCCACAAATGCACAAAGCGATTCCCTCTGCACGATTTTCACAACCTAAACACTCTATACAAAATCGGATTGTTATTTATCTGCCGAGGATTACGATGAGATTTCTAATATTTGTTTAAAAAGTAGGATTCTGTTCAAAGTGCACAGTAACAACTCCAGGGGCATTCGCATTTGAGAGAAGAGCTGAAGTCTGAACTGCTAAACTAACACAAGAATCACATGTTTGTAGAGCTCTAGACTAGGTGCTTTACGTTTTATCTTTTTTTTATCTAAATAACTGCAGGCTTTGTGATTTGAAAATGGCGGTTCCCTATTAGTTTTACTGTTTCGCATAACGCTTGCTTTCTCATCTTGGCCAAAAATGGAAGGTTTATTAGTTCTGAATGCCCCTTTGGACAGCGTTCTTTGCTGTGAACATTTAAATGCATTTACTAATCAAAAATATCTGAGATCAGCTGTGTCCAAACTGTGTGAGCTCTGTTCTGTGCTCCATATTCCAGTCTATTCTCAGCTGCTCCATTTAACACCATAAACTGGGTTAAAGCTGGATTTTTCCACATAACTTAAACACATCACATGAGCTCACGCGCTTCGAACAAATTGGCTTTGGTTTCACAACCTTTTTTTTTTTTTTTTTTTATGACTCAACTTAAAATATCTCAGAGCGTGAAAACGAAGTGGGCAAAATGTGAGATGACTCTGCACTTTCACCTTCTTGGTCAATATTTAGGGATCTAGTGAAGCCTTTTTAAATGGGTCTTGTCTAATTTAAACAGTTTGGCAGAGGGGCGTAGAGAAGCCAAAAACTGTACTTAAGAGTAACGTTACTTCAGAATATTACTCGAGTAGAAGTACAAAGTAGTGGTCCAAGAAATTACTCAAGGCTTAAAAAGTATTTGGGAGAACTGCTGAGTAACTTAAAGAGTAACTGTCGGGGCGTAACATCTGATTTCTAACTTGAAGTGAATGTATTTTGAAGGACAAAACATTAAATAATGAACCAAATGTGGTATTTTCAAACATTTTCAAATTGTCGACATAAAAGCCTGCTTGTCTCCATGGAGAAAGATCATTTTTAATGCCACTGTGGAACATTCCAGGCAGAGTAAATCTCCATGCAAACTTTGACGATTGCGCTTTTCTTACAGCTCCCTAAATATCATCTCTGCAATTAATTTGATTCGATTTTGAAATTGCAAAATTGAGGAATATTATGAAACAAGTTTACTCCTGACTTTATTTGCAAAGCAGGTTATTGTGCAATTACAGTTGGATATCTACAAATGTAATTTAAGACGGTTTACAATTTCTTAAATATTAGAATATGGTAAGACTGAAACATTAAAAGCTTTCACCATTTGAAAATGAGCAGTTCCTGCGTAATCGTCCAGTGTGTGCAAAAAAAAATTTAGATTTTTTTTTTTTTTGCCATATTGCCCAGGCCTTGTTAAAAGCTTTAAATCAGATCCATTATGCAAAATTTTCAAAGTGTCTTATCTCCCCTGAACGTTACCAAACGTTCAGGGGAGATACAGGATTAATCGCAATCGAATTGAAATGGCAATTTGAATGTTCGCAAATCACACAGGCTGCAGTTTGAAGAACCATCATTTTCTTTCACAGATGACAAAATCTCCAGTCTTATTCTGTATAAAAACGTCTAACCTTGTAGTTTAGATCTGTGCAAACATCTTCTCAAATGTGATTCTTGTAATAGTTTGTCAGTTCAGATTGCAGTCTTTTTGTCAATTCTTCTGGAAGAGGTGAAAATGTGAACTTAAAACAGAATCCTACAATTAAAACATAAAGCAGCTCTGCACAGCCAGAAAAACAACAGAAAAATGCTTTCACTTTACTTTTTGCTGTATTATTTTGCTGTTTGCCTCATCACAAACAGACCTGGAGTTGTGTTCTGTTTCATTCACATGTTTAACACACAAACCCTGCATATTTAGGCTGAGTTCTTCTCTCAAACAGAAAACACTCTGTTCAACCTTGTGATGTCATGTGGTAATACAGGAAGTGCTCCACTGTGTTTTTAAACTCCATACACCTTCACTACTAAACTAAAGGTAAAGGGTGCTGTTAACTTAAACTACCACTACATGACATCACAAGGTGGACCAGAGCCTTTTGAGCTTTGGAGATGTAGACAGACTAATAGAGTTGCTTCACATGTGTGAATGAAACAAAACACAACTCCAGGTATGTTTTTGAGGAGGTAACCGCATTATAACATGGCTTAAAGCTCAGAAGAATACGCGTTATGTAAGACAGGACCTTTAAACTCTAGAAATAAAAGGTTAATTCGTGCATTTACTACTTAGACATTTCAGTGGTTTATTTATATTTTAATTGACCTTTTTATTTAATCAGGAATGTCCCACTGGATCAGTCCAGTTCTGAAACATGACTGTGCCTGTGTAGTTCTTATGTAAGTGTCCTCAGTGCAGCTGGTGTAACTCGACCCTCCCTCTCTCCCCCCTCTCTACCTCTGTCTCTCTCCTTCCCTCTCCTCCTCTCTCTCCTCTCTCTCCTCAGTACTTTGCCTCCGTCATCACGTCTCTTCTGGTCGTGGCCTGGGTCGGACAGCAAGTCCACAACCTGTTCCTCACCTACCTGATCGGTGAGTACAGGTGTCTTTGTAATGTTTACCTGAGAGGTGAGTAGTACAGGTGTATGTGTGACGTTTAGCTGAGAGGTGAGTAGTACAGGTGTATGTGTGACGTTTACCTGAGAGGTGAGTAGTACAGGTGTATGTGTGACGTTTAGCTGAGAGGTGAGTAGACTGTACTCACCTCTCAGGTAAACGTCACACATACACCTGTACTAAAGAGCATTAAGAGCACCTTATAGTTTCCCTTCGGCTCCGTCTGTCGTCTGCCCTACAGCCCATATATCCAAAGATGCATACATTTACATTTAAAAGTGAAATTGTATCGTTCAAGTTTGAGGTTGACAACGTGGTGTTTGCAGTTCCTCTGTTTTGTGGGCCTTCAGGTAATGGAACTTGCAACTCATAAAATTATCAATAATATTGTAGATGTTTTAATCAGTTATGTTAAAGGTGATGTACCTGATTTTTACTGTCTTTTTTAAAATGAACTAGTTCTGTTTTTCATGTTTTTATTGGTTTCCAGTGGTTATTACTCACTTACCTTATGCAGTCTGAGTGTCGTAACAGTACCCAGCTAGTTCCAATCAGCTCAACCATTTCCTCTGTGATGTAATGTCCAAGTGATTTTAGCACAACTCTGCCTGATCTGTCAGGATTTTGAGGTTTTTGCAGTGACAGGGAGCTGCAGGTGGATGTCACTGACATCCACCTGCACTAAACACTACACAGATAAAATGAATACTTCACCAGAGACACTTCTGTGTTTACAAAGGGACGTCTTTGTGGGTTGGGGCTAATGCTAATGCTAATTTCGGAGCCTAATATTTATTTCAGTCAGTATTGTTATTTAACAGTACATTTAATTTTGTTATGTTACATTTAACAGAATGCATTAGCATTAGCATCGACACGCAAAGACGTCACATTGACTCCTCCCGGTGAAGTTTTTTTTTTTGTAGTGTTTCACATGTCAGTGACTCCCGCAACTTGAGTTGTGCTAAAATCACTAAATCCAGACATTTCATTACAGAGGAAATGGTCGGGTTGACTGTCGCTCTGACACAACAGTACCAGGCTAGTTCCAGAGCTGATTAATCACAAGAATGAACATATAAACTTACAAACTCATTGCGGTATTTCTTTTATGCCACAGTCGGCCACAGCTCCAATGACACACTGCCGTGTTTATTTTACATAACGCACATGTCATTCAACAGCTCACTCACTGTTGTATAAGACTGCACTGCACGTTGTGCTGTTCTAAGACTTAAGACTGAATCACAAAGCACAGACTCGTCATTTAACCCTTGCATAATGGCGATTTCCTCCGGTGGTTCAGTTGTGTTGAGGACACAGAGTTCCTTTGTCACTCCAGGTGAAGTGAGTCAGACTGAGCAGGTTTCAGAGTCATGACTGTGTGAGCCCAGACCTGTCCCATGAGGAGAGCCATGACCTCACGGCTAAAGGAAAGAAACGCTGTAGCCATGAGGACTGTAGGAAACGCCCGGGGGAATGTAAAGGCAGAAACACAAGACTTGTTTCCTCATGTCAGGTAATGCAGGTTTGGAGCTCACTGACGCGTTATAAAGATGTCATCATAAACTTCAATCATGAACCCAAACCAGTGGAGTGCTTCCATAACTTAAGGAAAGGAAAAGTGTTTGGGGAAGTGAGACAAGCTCCTGAGCAGCTAGTCACTCCTACACCCTGTTTGAATCCAGAAAGGTCTTAATTTGAGGATCTTGTATAAATTGTTTTTTTTTCCACAGTGAGCTTCCTGCTGCTGCTGCCTGGTCTGAACCAACATGGCGTCATCTCAAAGTACCTGGGCATGGCCAAGAGGGAGATCAACAAGCTGCTCAAACAAAAGGAGAAGAAGAACGAATAGACGAAGGAATATAGCGATGGAACGGAGGACGAGAACGAAGGAAAGTCACGTTTGAAAAGAGAGAGAGAGCGCTGAACCGAAGCCCCGCCTGCTCAGCACCGCCCCTGAGCAAGACGAGCACTTTTGTTTGACCCTTAAATTTAGTTTCCCACAACCTCTTTGATATATCACATGTTTCTTTATGATCTGGTCTGAGCATGCAGCCTCTAAGGGAAGGTGCCGTGATTGCTTTAAAGGTACAATGTGAAACTTTTCTCATGGGAGGGTCCAGCACCTGTTTGTCGCCATGGAAATTCTTGCTTTGCCTGGAATGTTCTACAGTATGGCATGAAACGTATCCCTCTATCTTGCCCTATGCTTGTAAAGGCGGTTTACCTTATTTTTACTATCTTTAAAAAAAAAACCCTGAAAAATAGAACTAGTTCATTTTAAACAGTTTGCAGTGCTCCAAAGTTATTCCTCACTTACCTTATGCATTCTGAGCATCCTAACTATTCACCGTGATGAGAGCTTTCAGAGACCAGAGCGGAGTTTTGCTGTCACGAAATTGCTCACAACTACCATGCTAACGATGCACTTCCTAATTATCGGACAGTAAAGCGCTTTGTAATTATCTGCAGACATCACACAGCGGGCTTATTTTTAACCCCAAGAACTGCTCAGACAATACATCTGTACTGGGGCAAGACACATTTTGCTACGGAGAAAAATCCGGTACAGGGCCTTTTAATGTGGACATTACATCTCCACAGCAACAAGCAGGTGGCAGACCCTCTACCAGAAAAGTTCCGCAGTGCATCTTTTTAAATTTGGCTTCTTTTTGGAGGTTTCAGCGACGCGTCTGGATTCCTTTGACTACTGAGCGGAGCCGTAGCATCGCGCACTCGGATCTGAAACATGTGTAAGCGCTTTCTCACTAGCCTTAGTTGTATTTAAGTGGACTGTGATGCTGTTTTAGCCTCTTTACTCAGAGCCGTGTCCTGATGATGTGTAAATACTTTCTGTTTTATTTATGTTCTTCCTCTGGTCTCGTCACTGTGGCATTTCATTTGTTTTTCTTAGATTTCAGCGTTACAAATAAACTTAAGTGAACTTTTACAGTGGCTCTATTGCGTTATTTTTAGCGTTTTTTTTTTTTGTTTTTTTTTTTGATGAAGTCTTGTCAGAGGGGGAGGGCATGGTCTTTTGTAACTCTGAGAGATTCACTGGTTTTGAAAGAAATACCCAAATAGCGCTTTTCACCTTCAAGGCTCTCAAAGCCTTCTACATCAAGGAACCACTCAACCATTCACACACATTCATACACCAGTGAACGCAGACACCGGGTGAGGTTAAGTGTCTTGCCCAAGGACACAACAACAGCGTTCATCTGTGGAAGTTGGAATTGCACCGCCAACCTGTGGGTCAGTGGATTTGATCGCTCAACCAATGATTACGTCGAGGGCGGAATTCAAGCTGCCAACCTTCGGATCTGTGGTCAAACCCTCTACCAACTGAGCCACTATCGCAATTATCAATGAACTAACTTGTCATATTAATCTTACGGCTTAAAGTCTTTTCAACTGACAACAATCAGGTCTTTGGGGTTGAAAAAATGGCTCCACTTTCTGAAGATGTGGAAAAAAATTGACTTGTTTATTTACACTGACAGAAGATGCTGAACTTTGTCAGTTTTTGTTTCATGAGGATTGGTCCAGTAATCAGAGATATTAACCATAAACCAGGTCAATCTGACAGTTACACAGCAAACTCCACTATAGACTTCTGACCTGTCTCAGCTCAGTTTAAAATAGTTGTGCAGAGCGAGTGTTTTGACTCCCATGATTCTAAGCGCACGTGAGCTCTCTGGTCCATGTGTGGAATCTGCTGACTGCTTCAGCGGTGCGTGTTTCACAGACCCGGACTGCTGGGTTTCAGATGACATCACAACATTCTACAGGTCAGTAATCTTTAGTACAGATGGGGGCAGTTAAAGTCGACGTGATCAGGTTCAACGATTGACAATTTTCCTCTTGTACATTTCATACCAAAATATCAAGTACACGCCCTGTCAAAAGTTTGGACACATCCTCTTATTCATTTTTTTTCCTTTGTTTACTACTGTCTACTTTTCAGATGCATATGAAAGACATCAAATATATGAAGCAAGATATAAGGAATTATGTAGCAAAAGAACAAAAGTATTAAATAATATATATATTTTTTATATCTTATATTTATATCCTCAAAGTCTCCAGCCTTTGCTTTGTTGACAGTGCTGCAAACTCGGTTTTCTCTCAATGAGCTTCATGATGAAGTCTCCTGAAATGTCTGTGTAATCCCTTTGTCATCCAGGTATGACCCATAGTAGAAAAATTCAATTCAGAATGTGCTCTCGTCTTAGTTTTTGTCACAGACGAGCTGCAGTGTTCTGGACATTCTGTGAGCGCTGCAGGGAGCCCCACAGACAAGGAATTACAATAATCCAGACGCCACGTTACAAATGCGTGCACTGCTCTTTCAAAATCCGCCTGTGGAAGGTAAAGCTTTATTTAAGCAAAGAGCCTCAACAACCTCGACCTTATGGCAGGGAGAATGTGCTTGTCCAGTTTGAACAGGATAAACAGCAGAGACCTCGGTGCATTTACAGGAGATGGTTCATATGTTACAGTATTGCACATAGAATGAATATTGATTCATATGATGAATATTAGTTTGTAATGGAACATCATATGGAAACAGTTTATTTCTTCTCTATTAAGTTCAATTTTGAAAAATACAATTTTAAATATATAAAAAATAATACTTCAAATTGATCCATTGACTGTATATGATTTATCACCACCAAAGGCGTCCAGCAGAGGGAGCTGCAGCCTCTCCAAACGGCACTTATCGTTGCAAAGATTTGTCTTGTAAAAAAAAAAAAAAAAAAAAAAGTTGAGTTAAAAATAAAGTTAAAGAGTTAAAAATAAAGTTAAAGAGTAACAATAAAAATCTCGATTTGACGAGTTTAAATATATCTCGTTTTTACGCCAATAGAAAAAAGGATTAAAAAGACTTTTCAGGATTAGTAATGCAGTGTTTAGTCTTGAAACCTGCTGGAGGAGGTTAAACTCCAGCTCTTCATTCTGCCGTTGGGTCCTTGGGCAAGGCACTTCTCCCCCCTGGCTGAGTGAACATGTGAGTGATCAGCGTGCCCCAGGGCAGCTGTGGCCACTGACTGAGACGTGAATGATACTCTGATGCTCTTGCAGAAACATCTGCTAAAGGTATCTATACATGTGATATTATTACTTTATATTTGTGGTTTTAACTGAAACTTTTGATAGTTAATGTTACTAATGTTTTTAGCTGTAGCTCAGCACCAGAAGTACATCAGGTTCAGCACAGATAAATCCACAGCACCTGTCCCACTCGATTTGACCTGTAAACAACCCTCTCTCTGTTCACACAGTAGAATCTGAGATAAACCATTTTAACTCAGGCTTCTGTCACTTCACAAAATACAAACTGTAAATGCTGTTAATGGTGTGACACATTATTATTATTATTATTATTATTATTATTATTATTATTAA
>KN476359.1:14717-39603 GCA_000787095.1 Periophthalmodon schlosseri
TTAACCAATAATAATTGCATTAACCAATGCACTAGGTAGGATAGGCTCTGTGCACATACCACCACAAACTGAACTAAGTCTACATTTAAAAATAATTGGGTAGTCTTTATTTTAATTCATTTGAATGGTAGGTTTTCCGATTTTAATAAAAGTGACTGTAAGGTTTGAGACACAGTGAGATAGCAGTGCTGCAGTGCACAGAGCCTATTAGCCCAACAGAGTAGTTAATCATAAAAAATATATATATAAAAAAACAACACTCAACACTTCCACATCTGCTCTGGTTCTGGAAGTCAATTTTCCATTCATTTTTTCCATAGTTTTCATTAAGAGTTCAAAGGCATCACAGAGGCTAACGAGCTATGTTTTTAAGTCCAAAAACTTTTAAACACAAATATAGGTCTCGTGGTCATTAGCTTCCACAGAGCTGATGTGACCTGAGCTTTTTTTGTTTTCCTTGTAAAATAAAGGTTGGTTGGTCCAGTGGTGTTATTCATTTATAGAAGTTGGGTTATTTTTAGCCTGGAATATTCCACTGTATGGCATTAAACTTGTCCATCTGCTGTTACCAGTGGCGTGACTCAGCTCTGGTCTCTGAAAGTTGTGAAACGGGCTTATAGACTTAATGTCGTGAATGATTAAGATGCTCGGAAGGCACTCGGAAAGTCCCTCCCCTTCTTGTCAGCACACAAACCTATGCAATTCTTCAAGTTGGCAGCATTTCAAAGTAATGCCGTAACACAGACGTGACATGTAAACAGGTCACACATAAACACTCTGACTCTGCAGTAAAGCCTTTGGAACTGCTCCGGCCACTACGCTGTGTTTAACAAAAAAAGCGAACGACGAGATGAAGAATTGTGTCTGAGCCCAGAGGAAGAGGGCAGTGTTTAGACTGTGGGTCAGAGGTCAGGGTCATAAGACCAGGGGTCAGAGGTCAGAGGTCAGAATCATAACATGAGGGGTCAGAGGTCAGGGCCTTAACACGAAGGGTCAGAGGTCAGGGTTGTAACATGAGGGGTTAGAGGTCAGAGCCTTAACATTAGGGGTCAGAGGTCAGGGCCGTAACATTGGTTTTATACAGCACTTTTCATAACACCCAAAGCGCTTTAAAGTGCATTATTCATTCACTCCACACTCAGTGGTGGTAAGTTACTATTGTAGCCACAGCTGCCCTGGGGCAGGCTGATGGAAGCAATGCTGCCAATCTACACCACCAGGTCCTCCGACCACCACTAACGCTCACACACACCCACCACTTTCATACTAGGCAATGTGGGTGAAGTGTCTTGCTTAAAGACTGGGTTGGGTTCCTCTGGGAACTCCAGTTTCCCCCATCAACCCAAAACATGCAAAACATACACTTTATGTGGTACACTCTAAGCGTGACGTCTCTTCCGGGTCCAAGACAGGCAGAAACAAAAAAATCAAAGCTAGAAGCTGTGAAGTGACATCGTCTTTTAACAGCTTCAGTCATTTTTAACCCCAGCAGTGCTGAAACATTAAAAAAAGCACACAGGTAAGTACACTGAAAAAGTCTTCCTTTATTTGTTATCATTGGCTCAGGTTTTTAAATGGCAAAACAAAACAAACCACCATTACTGTGGATAAAATGGACATGGCACTTGATAACCAGTTAATTCAAACCAGAACAAGGCAGCAGCAGCTTCTGGGCTGGTCTAATCGGGCTCGCACGGACAGGGCGTGTTCTACACTTAAATACGCTCTCACACTCACACTGACTTCACCCGACCACAGAATACAGAACGTACCATTATTGAAGATCCACCTCACACGGCTCAGGGCCACGACATCGGACCATCGAGACTATCTATAGTGAACAACCTGACGTGCTCACAACAACAACTTTAAACAGAGATGATGGAGCTTTATGCTCCCACACGTCTGGGACGTTCTCCAGAGAGCACTGGGCAGCGGGGGGCGTGGCCTGTGACACACCTGTCAGGTCAGACTGACCACATCCTGAAGATCAGCTGATCACTGTCACAGTGACAGCAGTCACTTTGGTCTTTAAAAAAGAACGGCCACCGCTCTGGTGGCAGGCTGGCTGAGTGCAGCATTTACGCCTCATAACAAGAAGGTTCTCGGTTTAACTCCCAGTTTAATTTTGGGCCTGACCACATCCTGAAGATCAGCAGATCACTGTCACAGCGACAGCAGTCACTTTGGTCTTTAAAAAAGAACACACAACATTACCATGACCTTCTCACTCAGACGAACACATGTAGATCTGATACTCACAGTAAGATCTGAACCAGGACTAAACTGGGGCTAAAGCAGGACTGAACCAGGACTAAACCAGGGCTAAACCAGGACTGAACCAGGACTAAATCTGAAGAAAACAGGACTGAACAGAGTCTAAACCAGGAATAAACCAGGTCTAAACCAGGATCATACCAGTATTGTATTATACACAAACCCAGATTAAACCAGAACGAAACCTGGACTAAACTAAGTCTAAACTAGGACTAAACCAGGTCTGAACCGGGTCTAAACTAGGACTAAACCAGGTCTACACTGGTATTGTGATGTCCCTCTGCTTGGGCCAAAGGTTGTGTTGACATTTGGGGCTTGGCTCTACACTTGTTCCAAGCTCATCCGTCATTTGGTGCTTAACCTGACAAATTTCTAAGTGACATGACTGTTTTGTAACCAGGCTCTGAAATATGAGCCTCTCGTTCTACAGTAAATTACCCAGAACAATGCCTCACCTACAGTCCCACGTGATGTCACAACAATACATGTAAAGATTAACTTTATTTTGAGTTTGTTAAAGTCTCTGTACCTGATTTTCACCACCATAAAACATGAGAAACAGAACTAGTTCATTTTAAACGTTAAACGTTTGCAGTGGTCCAAAGTTACTCCTCACTTACTTAATTATTCACAGCTATTTTATTCATGTACTTATTTATTTTGGGCAAGTAAACAATTGACTTTCTCTTACAGTGGAACATAAAACCATCCATGTTGACATCAGGTCGTACCAACAGAAACTACAATAACAACAAAAAAAGTATGTGAGTTATATGCAAAATTATCTTTACTTTTTGAAGGAGTGGGGAGAAGAAAACATATTTAATCCCTCCCCCATTTTATAATGTCACATAATCGGCTTTGCATTCTTTTGGGTCATGGTTTGCATAATGGTGCATGCCCCTAATGGGTGCGTTCACACCTATTAGCAAACTGACTAGCACTATTGTTTTCCTTGTTTAGATATAGGCCTGAGGTTGGAGTTATTTATTTGTACTAATAAAAATTGCTTCTTTAACTTCCCTCTCAATTTCTTCTCTCTGGCTAAGATCTGTACCTCACTATCTTCAAAGGAGTGGTTAGTGTCTTTCAGATGAAGATGTACGGCGGACTGGAGCCGAACGCTATCGGGGACGTCACACTCACTTAGTCCACGTCTTTATACAGTCTGTGGTCTCACGTCCTGCCGCTAAAGACCAGCCTACGTTACAACCACAGATAAACACAAACTGTTATAGGTAGTTTGAATATTGGACAATTTGAAGTGTCCATACTCTCGTAATAGATGACTTCTCTCTCTCATCTTGAACAAACTTTGTAAATTACTTGGTTTTAAATAGTTGAACGCTTTAAATCAAATTATTCATGTATAATATTTTACAAGGTCAGATTTTTTAGGAGCTTGGTCTGAATAAAGAGATTGAGTGTGTTCTAAAAATACAACGTTATGCTCATTTTTGTTATATAAATAATGGATTAATTCTACATTGGTACAACTGCTTTTCACAACTTTCAGAGACTGGAGGGGAATTTTGCTGTGACTAAAGCTAAAAAAAACTATCATGCTAATGCGCAAATCCTGATTATCAAACAATAAAATGCTTCATAATTAGATGCAGACAGTTCACAGTGAACTCATCTGACCTGCTTATAGAATATATCTGTACTGGTGCGAGGCAAAGGTAGCTCAAATACATGGGGAAAAATCAAGTACAGGTCATTTAATGTAAGGAACTCAAAGCGCTTTACATCCAGGAACCACTCATTCACATTCATACACCAGCGTGCACAGACACAGTGTCTTGCCCAAGGGCACAATAACAGCATTCGTCTATGGGAGCTGGACTCGTGCCTCCCAACTCTGGGTCAGTGGATCTAACCAGGATGTTCATGTCGAGAGCGGGATTCGGACCGACAACCTTTGGATCACGGGATGAACATTCAGCCAAGTGAGTTGTCGCCCAGTGAATAACTCCCAAAATGTGGTATTTTTAAAGAGACAAAACAATGAAACTAACCAAATCATATCTGAAGGAGCTGCAAGAAACGCAAATGTTCAAATCATATCATACTGTCGACATAAAGCTCAAGGAGCTGCAGAAACGCAAATGTTCAAATCATATCATACTGTCGACATAAAGCTCAAGTCACTTTAGACTTACTCACAGTGGGAAGAGGAACCACAACTTTTACTCGAGTAAGAGTACTGTTACACTGTACTATATATTACTCAAGTAGCAGTAAAAGTGTGTAAATTACATTACAGAGGAAATGCTCGCGCCAACTGTCCCTCTGATTAGAACTAGCCGGGTGCCGTTGTGCACAGAGACAATTAAAACATGTTCTGTGCTGCTGGTTGAATCCCAAAACATGATATTTACTATAAATTATATGACAACACCTGTATGTTTTTAATAAATGTTTAAACGGTCAGATAACCGTGTTCCTTGAGTGGATTCCTTTTTAGAACTAGTTTGTTATGTGTCTTGACTTCACAAACTGATGATGATTTGATATTCACAAAAGCAAAGTAATATTCAGAATTCCGGAAACTTGTCATTCGCACTTGAAGCCATATAATTGAGTGGCTTCAGAGCTGAGCCTGTGAGGTAAAAAGCATTTTCTCTGGGGTTACATACCTGCATCATGTTCCTGCTTCTCTGAAATGATGTCACTGTTTAGCCCTGCAAATTACAGTGTTTCAGAAATGTAACAGAAAAATCCACCAGTGCTGATTTTGTTGTATACATAAATAAATAAAAAAAAATAAATATTATTTCTTGGGTTTAGAAAAATATTTTATGAGTGATATAAAAATTGATCAGCTGGCAAACAAATGCTCTTTAAAAACTAAAGTATCAGATGCAACAACTTTTTCTGTAAACTTAGGACAACAGTCCTCCTCTGTGTGTCCCTTAGAGTACGGTGTGCCCCAGGGTTCTACATTAGGGCCGGCCCTCTTTGCTCTGTACATGCTTCCTCTGGGTGATGTTTTCAGAAAGCACATCTCATTGTTTTGCAGATGACATTCAAATATATCTGCCAGTGACACCCGTGACAGCCAGACCACAGTCAGAGCTCTGCAGGACTGTCTCAGGGAGGTGTAGAGCTGAGCATAAACTTCCTAAACTTAAAATAAAACTGAGATTGTGGTGTTTGTCCAAACTCACCCACTGCTTGGGCCTGATAGTGTGAGGTCCTTTTGGGTCTGACAGTGTGAGGTCCTCTGTCGTCTTATTGCCGTTCTGCGGTGAGGAATCTAGGGCTGATTGTGGACTCTTTGTTCAAACTGGACAAGCACATTAGCTCTGCTATAAAGTCCAGCTTCTTTCAGTTGAGGCTCTTTGCTAATGTAAAGCTCTACCTTCAACAGGTGGATTTTGAAAAAGTAATCCATGCATTTGTAACGTTGCATCTGAATTATTGTAATTCTTTGTCTGTGGGGCTGGACCAGGGCTCCCTGCAGCGCTCACAGAGTGTCCAGAACACTGCAGCTTGTCTGCTCATGAAGACTAAGAGACGAGACACATCAGACCTGTGCTGTAACACCTGCCATAGCTCCTGTTTCATATCGAGTGCAATTCAAAATGTTACTGATTGTGTTTAAATGTGTCACTCTATGGGTCCTCTTTATCTGAGGGACTTACTGCAGCCCTATGCTCCACCCAGAGCCCTGAGGTCAGCTGACCAGCTCCTGCCAGACTCAAGACCAGAGGTGACAGAGCCTTTTCTGTGGCAGCCCCCAGACTATGGAACAGCGCCCTCTGCCTGTCAGATCCTCTCAGTCTTTAACACAGTTTAAGACTAGACTGAAAACCCACCTCTTCTCCCTGGCATTTAATACTGGACAGGATATCTTGGTGTTTTATTGTTCTGTTCCTATGTATCGTGTTATCTGTATATCTGTTTTTGTTGGCTTTTATGTGAAGCACTTTGGGCAGCTGAAGTAGCTTTAAATGTACTATATAAATAAACTTGAATTGAATTGAATCATGCTAGTGGTTTAACACAGCTCTGCATTAACATGAAATCAGCCATATCAAAACCACATCATGGACTGGAACAATGCCAGGGTCATCTGTGCTGAAAGCAACAAACACCAGCACTGGATCAGAGAGGCCGTCAAGGACCAGAAATAATTGTTTACTGGTTTTCTTCTGTTGACTTGAGTTTTTTGTTTTAGAGTCAGGTATAAAATATGTATTTAGCAGAGCTGTAGCATTTTATATTTGTTCTTTTAGTTTTGACCTTTTCCAGGAAAAACATCATGTTTGGAATGTTCTCGTGATATTGATTGGTCTGTGTTTGGCCCAGAGGAGGACATCCAGTACTACCTGTTTTATTAGTGTTTACCGTGCACTTCTATGGATTCAAATACTCTACTTTGTAACTAGCTACTGCTCAGCACTGCTAGTCACTGATAGAAATGTTCAGGTTCAACATTTGGGAATTTGGATATTTCATGACGAAACACAATGTAACCAATAGGAACAAATGGCTCTTGCCCCATCTGAGGGTATGACACCATCACATCCAAGAATCTGAAAAACACCAAGATTCAGATTTCTAGAATTATTCCATCCTGTCATTTCAACATTATAATGACTGTGTATTTTAAATGCTTATTTACATTCCTGGATAGTGTTTGGGTGGAACCGGTTTGTCTGCACTGGGAATAAACAGGAAGTACTACAGTCGTGTGCTCAACCACTGAACGTAAATCTGAGCTCAGAACACAGAGACAGGAGCAGAGACAGGGGCAGAGACAGGAG
This sequence comes from Periophthalmodon schlosseri, assembly GCA_000787095.1. Taxonomy (NCBI): domain Eukaryota; kingdom Metazoa; phylum Chordata; class Actinopteri; order Gobiiformes; family Gobiidae; genus Periophthalmodon; species Periophthalmodon schlosseri. The sequence continues at coordinate 21,767 of KN476359.1, forward strand.
CAGAGACAGGAGCAGAGACAGGAGCAGAGACAGGAGCAGAGACAGGAGCAGAGACAGGAGCAGAGACAGGAGCAGAGACAGGAGCAGAGACAGGAGCAGAGACAGGAGCAGAGACAGGAGCAGAGACAGGAGCAGAGACAGGAGCAGAGACAGGAGCAGAGACAGGAGCAGAGACAGGAGCAGAGACAGGAGCAGAGACAGGAGCAGAGACAGGAGCAGAGACAGGAGCAGAGACAGGAGCAGAGACAGGAGCAGAGACAGGAGCAGAGACAGGAGCAGAGACAGGAGCAGAGACAGGAGCAGAGACAGGAGCAGAGACAGGAGCAGAGACAGGAGCAGAGACAGGAGCAGAGACAGGAGCAGAGACAGGGGCAGGAGGTGGGTAGTACTCAGTTACATTTACTTGAGTGACTTTTTAAGGAAATTCTACTTTTCTAGCAGAATATTTTTACTCCTACTTGAATAATATTTTTTACTGAAGTGACAGTACTCTTACTCGAGTAATATTTTGTACATTGTAACAGTGCTCTTACTTGAGTAAAAGTTGTGGTTCCTCTTCCCACTGTGAGTAAGTCTAAAGTGACTTGAGCTTTATGTCGACAAAATTTGAACATTTGTGTTTCTGGCTCCTTCAGATATGATTTAGTTTGGCTCATGTTTGTGTCTCTTTGAAAATACCACATTTGGTTCTTTATTTCATGTTTTGTCCTTCACATTACATTCACTTCAAATTATAAATCAGATGTTATGTCCTGACAGTTCTTCTTAAAATAAAAATGGTATATGGTCACATTTTTATATAGCGCTTTTCCACCTTCAAGACACTCAAAGCGTTTACATCAAGAACCACTCACCCATTCACACACACATTCATACACCAGTGTACGCAGACACTTGAGGTAAGTTGCCCAAGGACACAACGACAGCATTCTTCTGTGTGAGCTGGAATCGCTGTGGATCTAACTGCTAAACCGATGATGTTTACCTACCTTTGGACCAGAGGACGAGCACACTTTTTTACTCTTACTTGAGTCATTTTTTGGACCACTACTTCTTCTGCTTGAGTAATGATTTTGAAGAAACATTACTCTTACTTGAGTAGAGTTTTTGGCTACTCTTCCGAGCTCTGGCAGGTGCAGAGGCAGGTGATATCTGATAATGCTCTTGGGTAGTGTGAGGTGTAATTAAAATGGACAAATACAATATGAGCTGAGACTGGAAAAACAAGACCGTAATATACACAGGCCCTAATGTTTTTATAAACGCTGTGGTTTCTGGTTTGGTGACGTGGTCCTGGTGGTGAATATTATCTATATTTTATAGCAGGGTGAACCATTTACAAAGGAAGTTATAAAACATAATATTTGAGGAAGGAACACATTATCTTGATTCATTTCACACAAAAAAATGGTGTTGTCATATATTTGTATTCACCAAATAATAACTATATGCTCTATGCATAGCTCACTGTGTCTCAAAGCTAATGCTAACTTTTTTGTGTAAAATATGACTCCAACACCTTATTAAAAATTCAAATTAGTTAACATAAAGATCACTCGATTGTTTTTAAATGTAGATTACTTCAGTTTGTGGAGTTATTTTGATATTTATTATGTCTCAAAATTAGCATTAGTGTTAGCATTGAGACACAAACATGTCTCTTTCTAAACACAGAAGTGTCCTCTGGTGAAGTATTCATTTTATTTGTGCAGCGTTTAACATGTTGTCAGTGACATTCACCCGCAGCTCCCTGTCACTGCCTGATCTTTAGATATTTATTCATTTGAGCATGACTCAGCAAAAACCTCATAGAGATACAATTGGACAGGAAGTAGTGACGCTAACAGTGAGGTTGCCGAGCGCTGTTGTTGACCCTTACAATGTTTACAATGCGGTTTTCAGATTCTAGCATGTGATGATGCCATACTCCCTATTGATTAGATTGTACTTTGTCATGAAATATCCAAAAGGTAAACTCACAAATGTTGAACCTCATCATTTCTATCAGTGACTAGACCCAAGAGCTCACTGTATTTCAACACAAACCTGCATTTACATAACTGCCCCATCTGTAGTAAATATTGATAATGTTGTGATGTCATCTGAAACCCAGCAAAAGACATGCGTTCTAACTTTGAGCTGGGTCACCTCTCCACAGATCAGACCTGTAACTTGGCCTGGAAGAGTCAATTGCTCGTCTCTGTGGAGATGGATGATTTTAAGGCCTTACAGTGGAATATTTCAGGCAAAGCAATAACAAAAAAGTTACACCGTGTACCTTGGCTGTAAATGTAATAAATCTTGAGTGTGTTTTAATGAAGTGAGTCATCTTAAGTCGTCTGCACTGTGTTCAGTGGTTCAGTCCCATTCAAATCTGATCAGGAAATAGAGCCTCCCTCCGTCAGAACTTTATAATATCAGTCTGATTAATTGGACAGAGACGAGAAAAGGCAGAACTACTACTTAACTGGTGAAAACAATGATAAATATTTACCACAGGTACAGGTACTATTCCACCAAACCAAGTCAGAATAAGAAAAAAATGTAATGTTTGCAGGTTTGATGTCATACAGTTTGATCAGTACATGCTCTTGTTGTGTCCTTGTTACCTGAGCAGACAGTCCCTTCTATATCCTGTTTGAATCCAGAAGGGTTTGGAATCGGACCACAGAGCGTGACAAACCTCCGCCCAAACCTGTGACAAACCTCCGCCTGAACCTGGGATGATACAACACAGCTGCTCATTTATATCATGTGTCTCTCAAATGCAGAAGACGTCTCCTCTCCAAAATTCTGTGGCATTCAGAACAAAACATACAACTTTACAAAATATACAAACGCACAACTTTTTCCTGAGAAAGAGTTTGGTTCTTCTGTTGTTGATTCTGCAAAAATGTGCCGTTTCTCAATCCTCTGAGTTTTTTCTTCCTTTTTTTTATCAAATCAACATCATTTTATTTGTCCCAGAGGAACAGTTTAAGTAAAATACAATACTGATAAAACCCCTCAAACAAACAGTGCAGTTCGATAGGTTGAGTCATCAGATCCAGAGTCAGGGCAGTTTGAGGGGAATAACAGCCCTCAGGACAAAAGTGTCCCTCCTCTGTGTGCTCTGTGTCCTCTGCCAAGAGGAAAGCCTCTCGTAAGCCTCACTCCACTCTGTTGTTTCAGTCAATGAGATGGGCCATTCCCTCGAAGTTTTTCCTCTGGAACGTCTTCTGCCATATTTGGTGTAGAAAGTCTTTTGCGTTGGTGTAAAAAGTCTGTAGCATTTCAGATCTAGCTGGCTAGCATAGTTACCTCCAAGCAGGGTCGTCATGGATACAGGAAAAACAAACTGCTCAAATCACACAATCCAACAGTTCTTAACTTCTGTCCTTTGAACTACACAAGCTGCACTTCTTAGTTGGTAAAAAATTCAAAATATTACGTTAAAAATGTAACATACAAATTTTAAAAAGTTTACCAACTGCTCAGTGTGCCAGCCAGTCAGCCACAAGAGCAGCCCACCACCACCTTGGCAACCACGGAAATGTGAAAGCCGCCATCTTTGTCTTGACATGAACAAAGCATGCATCTCTCTGGTCTCTAGAATGGAACAGACTGAAATCTTGAAAAGTGCTTTCGCTAAATTATTTGAGGAGCTTGATAAAGTGGAGGTTAAGACATTCATCAGTGGACCTCTTCCTAACAGACAGAAGGAAGATGAACAAATTTACCCGGCTGTTTCAGCTGAACACTGAACACAACACGTGTGCGCCCAGAGGATTGCGCTGCATTAAGAACTTTGATCTATTCTGGAAACGAGAGGATCTGTTCAAGGGAAATGGCCCGTTCCTGAGCAGAGAGTGCTGATGGAGAACCTCCTCCACACTCTGAGGCACCGGCCTGGACAGGGTCCTGGGCCAGTGAGAGAAAAGAGGAATGAGAGAAGCATCCCTGCTGCGCCAGCCAGAGACCGAACCAATATGTCAGCACCACCTGCAGCACTACAACTATCATAACCACCTCCCCCAGCGAAGGAGTCACCACCAGCAGGGTCCCCTTTGCTACAACTAACCCTCTAGGGACTCTTCACTCTCCTTTTCCTCCCCACCTTCACCGACGGCCCTTCCCAACCATCTAGAAAGCCTCATCAGATCAGGAATTAAGATGGTTCCCCTCACACCTAATATAACATGCCACCCAAACTCCCCCCTGCTTCGCCTCCTTGGCCCTAGACCGGTTAACAGAGGGACAGTTAGACTGTCCAATCAGAGAAATTTAGTTCACATTCCCTGTAAGAAGGTAACATCCAGTCCCACTGAAACTAATCTGAAACTTGCTGTGCTCCATGTCAGATCTTTATGTAACAAATCATTTTTAATGAATGATTTTATTTCTTCTTTTAATCTAGACTTTATGTTTTTAACTGATACATGGCTTGACAAAAACACAGGTAATGCATTTGTAGTGGAATCAACTCCACCCAACTTCAAATTTGAATTTGAAACATGAGCAAAATCATGGAGGTGTGTATGCAGTTTTTAAAGATAATTTAGCTACTCACATGTTGTCATTTGGGGTGTTTTCATCTGCTCATTACAAAAGGAGTAAATATTTCATATGTCAGTGTGGTGGATGTTGCTCTGTCTGATCATTTCTGTGTCTTCTTTGACCTGGCTGTTATTCCCAAACCAGCGGCTGGTCCTGCAGTTGTTCGAAGGAGACACATAAATGATAACACAGGTGCACTGTTCATGGAAATGATACACTTTGAAAATGCCTCATGTTGTAATGTTGATGATTTCTTGAACTCTGTAATTTAGAGTGTTTTGAATGTTCTGGACACCACTGTCGCGATTGTCTCCATGGAGGAATGATGACTCGGTCAGGGCACAGTAAAGGGAGTCTCGGAGGAGCGGGAATGGTTCATTATGAGATTTACAGAGAAAAGATGCACATGTACAACCACAGTTTATGTAGAATAAAAATGTACAGGTACAACCACAGTTTATGTAGAACAAGGGAGAGGTATTTTTCTGACTTACTGGAAGTTGCAATCATAGGCGGAAATCACGGGGGGGACAGGGGGGTCCGGACCTCCTCTGACTAGTGTCCCCCTCTCCCCTCTTACTGTCCCTCACTCCCCTTGCATTAACACTTTATAAAAAATAGCAAGCATCTATTGTTCAGCTTGTTTTTAGACCTGTGGGGGAGAAATTTTGATTATGGGGGCCTCCATAATCTCCTCTATTCATGGTAAAGTGTGTTTTATTTGATTTTTTTTTCTAAACCTAAAGAAAAAAACATGGAGTGGCTTACATGGAGTTGTTAGAACAATTAAGTGTTGAATTTGTTTTCATATTTTCATATTGTTCAGCAGTATTTTGTACAGTTGCACACATATCTTATTTGTAAATAAATTAAACTGTAAAAATGCCATCAATTCCACAACGCAAATAACAACCCTGCAGCCCCCTAGACACTTAGAGCTGATTCACTTTGCACCTGTAACTGACAAAACTGTCCAAGAGATCGTGACCCGTCTGAGTTCATGTACATGCTGCCTCCATGTGTTACCCACTAGATTTATAAACAAGTCTCTCCATGGCCCAGCACCAAAGTACATCTCCCACATGAAGCGTTTAATTGTCCGATAATCAGGAAGTGCATTGTTAGCATTACCGTGATGGCAAATCTCCGCTCTGGTCTCTGAAAGCTATGAGTGTGAGTAAGAGTGTTTATAAACTCATCGTGGTGAATAAACAGGATGCTCTGAATGCATAAGGTAAGTGAGGACTAATGTTGGACCACTGCAAACGGTTTAAAATGAACTAGTTCTGTTTTTCATGTTTTTAAGACAGTAAAAATCAGGTACGGAGACTTTAAGTGACAGTTTGGATAAAGGAAAAGTGCCAAACTACACCTCTAAATCAGACACCTCTATATTAGGAATGCACTCGTATAATACTGGTGTTGGATACTGGCTTTAAAGATGTTGGTTCAGTCAGTATCACATTTTGGTCTGTAAATCTGCAAATCTGCAGCTGCCCGTCCATGGAAGTGGATCTCTCCTTCACTGTGGTTCTCCTCAAGGTTTCTCTTTTTCCCACTTGGTTTTTTGAGTTTTTTTCCTGCCGAGAAGGAGGGTCTAAGGACAGGGGATGTTCTGGGACAGTTGTCCATTTGCTTGTTTTCTGTTGATTCATTTGCTTGTCTGCTTCTGTTTCATTGTTGATTTTCTAACTTTCTGTTGGTTAAATCAATTCTCATGTTCAGCCATAAGAGGCAACTGCTGTTGTGATTTTGGGCTTTACAAAAATAAATTGAACTGAATTAAATTGGTGTAATAAGGCGACTTACTGGACACGTCTCATTACATTAAACTTGTATTGTTCTGTAGTTCTGTATTTATGCTGTTTGTGTTTAAAGGACATTATTATAAGTTCAGCCTCTGCCCTAGTATCAGTTGATATTGGGGGTCTGCAGATACTTAAAGCCAAAGTATCGACATCGGTATCGGCACAGAATAGGCTGGTGTATCCCTGCCCTATATGTCGCCAATACAGAACATTCCATCAAAACTGCAGGAACAAGGAAGTCATTTTTAATCCTTATTTAACAAAACAAAGGTGTGTTCATTTATTTGAATTAGTTTAATCCTAACTATGGTGCCATTTGGGTTTTGGCCCTTGTTAACATTATGGTTGCTATGACATACCTCTATGTAGGTCATAATTGCCTCTGCCCAACCAGGAAGTAACATTATAAACTTCACCCCAGTAGGAAACACTAGGCGCAATTTGTAACATAATTATGTTAATTATGTCTTAATGAGTCTAACCTGTCATGTGCACTGGTCGTTCCTCATGCTTTATTAAGGCGCAGTTATTTTAAAGTCTAACCCAGTTTTTAGTTTCATACCAGACAAACCTCCAGGCCTCTGAGTCACTGGTTGCTTCAGAGATCACGAACAAAAGACAATAATCTTATAAAGAATCTTATGAAAATAAACAGAAGAGATAATGAACTACAAATCAAACATGAAGTTCATCTGTGTTCAAACTGAAAGTAGCAAGGGGTAAATAAAAGTTTAACCCACACTCTCTCCTCACACTACTGTCTGGTGATAGGCCTTTTCTGTAGCCACAGCTGCCCCAGGGCTAAGAGACAGGGAAGTGGCTCGTTCAGGCTCTGTGGTCTAGTACATTTCTCTGTCCAGCCAGAACCACATGATTTGATAAAACTTTACAAAGACGAGCGGGTCTGGAACCATATCCTGTCTCCCTGATTCAAGGCAAGGCAAGTTTATTGGTACAGCACAATTCGTACACAAGGTAATTCAAAGTGCTTTACAGAATAAGAAAGATGATAAAGTCACAATACAACAAATCAAAACATAAATTATCATCATAAAATCAACATTAAAAGAGAAGAGTGCAGAAAAAAACCCTTTCAGTCATATGCACATCTAAACAGAACCGTTTTGGGCCTGGATTTAAACATTGTCAAAGTAGAGGCCTGTCTCACATCTTCAGGAAGACTGTTGCAGGTTTTAGCTGCAGAAAACTGAAACACTGATTCCTCATGTTTGGTCCTGACTCTGGGCACCAGCAGGAGGTCAGGACTAAACCAGGACTCAATTAGGACTAAAGCAGGAGGCCAGTCCCTGAAGTCACCAGCAGGGGTCAGGACTAAACCAGGACTCAATTAGGACTAAAGCAGGAGGCCAGTCCCTGAAGTCCTCACAGTGTGAGGTGGTTCACCAACTGGATACGTTGGTGGTACAGTCGCAATTTAATAATCTGGTAACAAAATTTTATATTCACACCTGCACTTGTTTTTAATGTTTTATATGGACTTATATACTTTGTTTGTTACTTTGTTTGTTTTTTGTTTGTTTTTACTGCTTGTATTGCATATTAAACAGGGTGCCCATGAAAAAGAGAGCTCAAGTGCTCTCATTGGGGTCCCCTGTATAAATAAAGATTTAAAAATAAATAAATAAATAAATATGACACTAACATGTCAGAGATGTACTTTGGTGCTGGGCCATGGAGAGACTTGTAACAAGCAGAGCTGCTTTAAAGTCTATTCTCTGAGCCACAGGAGCCAGTGCAGAGACCTGAGCACAGGACTCATGTGCTCGTACTTCCTGGTTCTAGTCAGGACCCGAGCAGCACAGGACCTGGATGTACTGCAGCTGTTTTAACGCTCGTTTGGAGAGGCCAGTGAACAGGCCGTTACAGTAGTGTAACCTACTGGAGACAAGTGCATGGATATGTACTTCCTAAACCCAGATTATTATAGGCCATTCAGATTTCTAATGAGGTGTAGTTACTCTAAAGTGTCACCAAACCAGTGTGACCAGTGTGACTCACACTTTTGAATCTGGCTGTAATTTCTCAGAACAGAACTTCTTGTTTCATATCAGGTTACACAGATGTAAAAATGTGATTATTATCTTATCTCATAAAGGCGATTGTGTAACTTTTCTAGAGAAGGGTCTGCCATCTGCTTGTCTCTATGGAGACATTAGTGCTTTTCCTGGAATGTTCTACAGTGTGACACTGAACTTCTACTACGTTCTACATTTTATATACAAACAGAAGACATCAGATATATGAAGTAAGAGATATGTCATGAGTCATGTAGTGAAGAAAAAAAAGTTTAAAAACTCAACTAAATAGTTGATTTCTTTTGCTTTGTGGACAGCGCTGCTCTGGTGGATAAAGTACTCAGTTTTGTTACTTAAGTAAAAGTACAGATACAGAGGTAAAAACTCAAGTAAAAGTAAAAGTATGACATGAAAAAATCTACTTAAGTAAAAGTATTTAAGTACCCATTTAAAAATGCACTTTCAGAATAAAAAGTAAAAGTATTTCACACAAGTGTTGTTCATTAGTTAAAGTGTAAATGTAGTGATATTGATTAAAAATGACACATATTTTGGTCACAGTAACAATATGAATCAGTTTCTTCATTTTTCTTATGTATTTTGTGTATTTATTTTTGTTTGCTCAAAGCCGAACTTTGAACTCGAAAACTTTAGTCAGGATGTTACCACGAACATGGCAAAAATAACTCCTCAAATCATTTGAAAAGTACAAAATGTAGTGGAGTAGAAAGTACAGATACCTGCTCTCAAATGTAGTGAAGTAAAAGTTAAAAGTATCCACTGCAAAATTTACTTTACTACTTAAGTACAGCACTTTACTACTTGTACTTCTTTACCTTCCAGCACAACTGCAAACCCTTGTCCTTCTCTCAATGAGCTTCATGATGAGTCTCCTGAAATGGTTTTCACTTCGCAGTTGTGCTGTGTCAGGGTCAAGAAATGGCAAAAGTTCAAACCGGGGTTCAAAGCATGACACATGTTTCTTTAAATCTAAAAGCAGTTTGGAGTGATTTTGAGTTTATTTTTGTTTACTACATTCCATACATGTTCATTCATAGTTTTGATGCTTCAGTGAGAATCTACAGTGAAAATAATGAGGGAAATAAAGAAAAAGTGTCTCTAAACTTTTGACTGGTCGTGCCAAGTTACACATCAGATCTGTGGAGACGTGACCCCGCCTACAGTAAGAATGTATGTTTAGAGCAACAAAAACACTTGAAACTGAACAGATATTTGATACATCTTAATGCCACACGGCGGAACAGTCAACGTAAACCAATAAGATCTACATGGAGACAAGAAGGTGACGTACTCACCCTCCAGAAAAGCTACATTGTGCAGCTTTAAATCCCATGCAAAGTGTAAAATCAGATGAATTGTTGTTTATATGCCATTTTAAATCAGACCAATTCTGCAAACTGGACTTTTCAGAGCTTTAAACCATGTTATCGTTGTTTCTTCTCACTGACCCTCTGAAGTTGTGTTTAAAGTGATTCGTTGATGTTTGACTAATCTTTATTCTCCTGTATTCATTATTCCCCACCCCCCCACGGAAGAGTTCCCACATAAATTACACGGTTGGTTAAAGGTGTCATCATGTTTTCTGGCAGGTTCAAAGGTGGTGCCAGTGAAACAGGGTTTAAAATATGAACTGGGAAAATCCACTGATGCACTTAGAACAAGAGATTTTGATATTTGTAGATGGATAAACTGGGTACATATATTTAAAGGTGCATTATCTGACTTTTCTCATGGAGACAAGTCAGATCTGTGGAGAGGCAAGCCTGCTAATAGTTGAATATATTTCGACCTGAGTTTTAAGCCATGTTCTAATGTTGTTTCCTCATCACAAACAGACCTGGAGTTGTGTTTTGTTTCATTCACACATGTTTAAAACACAAACCCTGCATATTTAGGCTGAGTTCTTCTCTCAAACTGAAAACACTCTGTTCCACCTTGTGATGTCATGTGGTAATGCAGGAAATGCTCCACTGTGTTTTTAAACTCCATACACCTTCACTAGAATCATTGGGATGATTTCAGTCCTGGAATTGCCAATCTCTACTGAACTAAGAGTAAAAGGTAGAGGTTAACTTGAAAACTACCACTTCATGACATCACAAGGTGGAACAGACCATTTTGAGATTTGGAGATGTAGACAGACTAATAATAAAGTGTTACTCAAACATGTGTGAATGAAACAAAACTCAACCACAGGTATGTTTTTGAGGAGGTAACATTAGAACATCACTTAAGGCTCAGAAGAGTCAGTTTAGTGTAATACATGACTTTTAATGCCATACTATGAAACATTCCAGGCAGGATTAAACACGTTTTCATGGAGATACGCGGACGAAAAGTTACATAGTGTAGCTGCCTATCTTGAGTCCCATTTCAATGTTTTACTGACAAATGGTTTGATCCTTGTGCACATGAATGCAAATTGTGTGAGCTCCACTGTAAACAGATCGGCCTGGTTGTGTTTAAAGTATTGCATAAAAAGTCAGTGGATGTCACCAGAAAAGTGCCGCAATATGGCTTTAAATGAGTAAAGTCTGTAAAGTATTTTCAGTATCAGCGGAAACACATGGTACAGTGAGACTAAACCACAGCTGTCCTGGGGCTAAACCAGTCGCACTCATTTAAAGGGGCATATTGTAACTTTTCTGGTGGGGAGGTTAGTCACCTGCTTGTCTACATGATATAGTTTTTGCTTTTCCAGGAGTGCTCCACAGTAGGGCATTACACTTATTTATCTATACCTAGCCTGTGTGGATCAGACTGTGCATGTGACTGTCTGTGAGTGGTATGGCTGTTGTGGGGTCAGGCTGTTGTGGGTTCGGGTGGTTGTGTGGGGTCGGTCTGTTGTGGGGTCGAGCTGCTGTGGGGTTGGACAGTTGTGGGGTCAGGTGGTTGTGTGGTGTCAGGCTGTTGTGGGGTTGGACAGTTGTGAGGTTGGGTTGTTGTGGTGTCAGGCTGTTGTGGGGTTGGACAGTTGTGAGGTTGGGTTGTTGTGGTGTCAGGCTGTTGTGGGGTTGGACAGTTGTGAGGTTGGGTTGTTGTGGTGTCAGGCTGTTGTGGGGTTGGGCGGTTGTGTGGGGTCGGGTGGTTGTGTGGTCGGGGTTTGGGTGGTTAGGGCATGTGGGACTGTTTTTTGAGTTTGATTTGATTTGATGTCATGGCCAAACCTTCTTGCTTCTTGTCAAAGCCTGATCTCATCAGATCTCAGAAGCTGAACAGGGCTGGGCCTGGTTTCCATGGAAATGTTGTTCCTTTGGCTATAATTATCCACTGTATGGTATAAACTTATCTCCATCAACAATGTTCTGAAGCATGGTTTTAACTTTCCATGGAATCATGCAGGTGATGTGCCACTTCCAGAAGGTTTCGTTCTGTAGCTTTAAGTCAGTTTGTTTATCCCAGGTGTTTTGACAGGTGAGGTGATGAGCATCAATCTGTCTCTTGTATTCTCTGTAATATTCTGATTTTGAAACTGTTAGGTTTGACTCTCAGTGACTCGTCTCTCGTCTGTACTGTCATGTTGGATATCACTTGTCAACAGAGCGAGTGCATAAAGCTCAGGAGAAAACCACTCATCTCTGGAACATAGGCTTTACATATAAATAGACATAGCTAACCTGCCATGGGGGCGCTTTTGACTCCATCGACTCTGGCTCCAATTCACTTTACTTTGAAAAACTTTGGCCCGTGTCTGTAGCTGCTGCTGTCAGACTCGTCATTTTGGTCTCAAAATGTTCATATTAATCCGCTCTACACGATCCTGGTTGGTATTTCACTATTGTGTCTGTCACTCAAGATATGAACATTAATAACAGACAAATCAGACGCACTAGTGTTAGCAACAGGTTTGATTGACAGCATTGCCAAGCGCCCGCTCCCTTCTAAACCAGCGGTGCGAGCGGGATGGAGCGTTACCTTCAACAGTGTTGCTCTGGATTGGGTCTTTGGTTGCTATGATACTCGAGGTCACAATTCCAAGTGTGGAAGTTGGCTTCAAATTCGTCCCTATAACTGCTCTAGCCTCGATGAGCTTCATTTGACTGAAGCCGAACGCTATGTGCGATGTCACATTCCCTTAGTCCACTTCTTTATACTGTCAATCATCTGGAACCAAACAGGGTCTGAACTTAAAGCTCCATGTTGTGAGGAATGAGGCCAGTGTGTGGTTAAGTCATACTGTGTTATGTGTCTAATGTGGTATGTGCATTTGTGTGGACGTGCGGATGTGAACTTTGTCTGTTGTTATTTCGGTGCTGGTCTTGTCTTATATTTTGTTATATATTTTGTTATATATTTGTTTCTTTTGTTTATTTGTTCTGCCAAAAAGCAATAAACATTTAGTAACAAAAAAGCTAATTATGTTAAAGGTAAAAGTGGCAGCTCTCATCACCGTGTCAGGCCGATGACAGAGTGAAGCCGTCTGTAACAGCCTCTTCTCCTGTCACGTGTGCACGTTGATTTATGTTGATTTATTACATTTATTTAAAAAAAAACATTTTTCATTCAAATACAAATTCTTTTAAAATCTGAACGGTCTTATTATACTTCCATGAAATCACTGATACCCCGGTGAGTGCCATAAACGTGTGCATGTCCTTGATTGGGAAACACTGTGTGCGCCTGTCGTATGTGCACCTGTTGCGTGTGCACCTGTTGCGTGTGCACCTGTCGTGTGTTTTGTTTATGAACAAACTGTATTTTTCCCTTGAGACAACTTTGCGGAATGTAGCTGTCTGGGACTTTGACAGTTCCCTTCATAAAAATAGCTGTAGACTTTACAGCAGGAGACAGGAGAGGCCCCTGAGGACAGATATGAGCTAAACATGTTCGTACCTAATCTGGCTTTAATAAGTCTTCTAATGATTTACTGTTATTGCAAAAACACTGGCAATTATCCAATCAGGAAGCAGAATGAGCCTCACATGAGTCTCTCATTTGGGTTACCAGTTCCAAAGCTGAAATCCAGTTGGTTGAAACCTAAAAGGACTCTCTCTGATCTGAACTGTCATGTCCTAAATCCCAGAGCTGATTTGCTTAAACACTTCTTAGTTTCAAAAGTTTTTATCAAGTCTCAAATTTAAATTATAATTCAAATCCAAGTATGTTTCTATTCAGTAAAAACATGCCTAAATGCCAGTTCATTTTGAAACTAGTTTGTCAAATGTCACTGGAGAAGAGCTGTCACAACAGATGATGAGGAGTGACAGGTGGGCGTGTCCGGGACATGTAAGCCCCGCCCCCTGTCAGGTACACTCGGAGCAGGTGAGCAGGTGAACGCGGCTATTGCTCAGTCCAACAGTCGCAGCCATGTGGATCCTGTGCCTCTTCCCTCTGCTCTTCACAGGTGAGATCTTGTTTTAAAACTCGGGGTTAGAAAATGTGTTTGTGCTTCCTGTTCATATGTAACATATTCACACAAGGCACACAGTTTAACTGGATTTTATTTCATTCTTTTGAGGTTTTTTTTTTTTTTTAATATGATAAAAATGGGACCACACAAGATATTAGGGCCACTAGAACGAGATAAGAGGAGATTTAGACATAAGCGGCTGCGTATCTTTACATCATTCTAAAAATCCCCCATTCTTTTGAGGGTTTTTTTTTTTTTTTAATATGATAAAAATGGGACCACGCAAGATATTAGGGCCACTAGAACGAGATAAGAGGAGATTTAGACATAAGCGGCTGCGTATCTTTACATCATTCTAAAAATCCCATAGTTTAACCTGAGCTGGAGACAGGTCAGAATCCTCAGGTGGAGTTCTCTGTGTAACTGTCAGATGTAGATGCGTTTGCCTGGTTTATGGTGATATCTCTGTAATTACTGGGCCTATCCACATGAAACAGCGTCTTCTCTGTCAGTGTAAATAAACAAAAGTATTTCATTATTCAACCCCAAAGACGTGATCGCTGTCACTTTAAAGGACTTTAAACGTGTTGTGTCACCTTTTCCCACTGAAGACGTTTTATGTTATATGCTGTATAGATACAATGTACAGTTATAAATATTTATTTTTCCTTTATATAGAAGCATTTTACAGAGCTGAATTATTCCCTGATGGTGGGAAAGATGGAATGGCCTGGGCAGAGTTGTGTTTTAGTCTTGATATACTCTGTACTTTATGGGAGATTCACTGTTTTTAAAAAAAAAATCTACAAACTTCTGCTCCACAAATGTTGAATTATTAGTTTGGGTTAGTTTCATTATTAACACACCGCAAACACAGGGTCATGAAAGTGTCCCTTTAAACAGCACTCGGCTCTGCTCCAGCTCAGACACTTTACAGGTTAAATCATCAGGATTTATGCAAAACAACCATGTAAAAATGTCTATAGCTTCATTTTCAGATGATCAGAGTCTGAAGTAGGTAAGCATTTCTGGGAAAACTTAATGACATCACAATAATTCAAATGATTTATTTACAAAAGGTCATTATTATTATTGTCAGTGTCAATAGAAATTATTTGCTCAACAGTTTGTTGTTTACTTTAATAATCCAGAGATATGTTTGTATTAAAACAACAAACACGTGTAGCTTCAGCCATGACTTTAAATGCTCTGTAGGACCTGCCTCATTTTTACTTTTGTAAAACGTGAAAAACAGAAGTTAATTAGAAGTGGTCTAAAGTTATTCCTCACTTCACTGATGCAGTCTGAACATCCTAAGTATTCACAGAGATGAGTTTATAAGCAGTGGAATGAAAGTACTGTGCTTCAGTATAAATTTTAGGTATCTGTACTTTACTTCAGTACCTTTTACAGTGGATACTTTTTACTTTTACTTCACTACATTTGAGAGCAGTATCTGTACTTTCTACTCCACTACATTTTTGAACAGGGCTGAAAAGTAAAAGTATTTTTTTTTATTGTATTATTGTTTGAGACCAGCTGAAAAGGCTGAAGGTTTATTTTTGACACGTTCATAATTTGAGCAAAAAAAAAAAAAAAAAATACAAAATACAATTCAAATCAAAATCACTACACTTGAAGCTTTATAAGACCACAAAATCTGCGTGAAATACTTACTTTTTGCTCTTTAAGTATATTTTAAACAGGTACTTTTACTTAAGTAGATTTTTTCTTGTGATAATTTTACTTTTACTTGAGTATTTTTTGCTTCCGTATCTGTACTTTTACTTAAGTAACAAAATTGAGTACTTCTTCCACCACTGGAGTTTATAAGGGCTTTTCACAACTCTCAGCTAACAACAACTAGCATGCTAACACACACTTCCTCATTAATGGGACAATAGACACTTTATAATCATTTTGACCTCAAGAGCTGCTTCTACAACACATATACACATTTAACTATGGGGAAAAACTAACAGGACTTATAATATGTGTGTTCAGTTTACATCCAGAGAGATTTTTTTTTTAAATTAAATCTCCAAAAATGAAAGTGGACCCTGTTTAATCAAAACTGTGTGCCATGACTCAAAAAAAGTTGAAAAATTCTGTACTAGGGAGACTCGGAATTCCATCCAAAAGTTAAATCATTTTTCTGACCTTCAGTACTTATTTTAAATCAGCCCTTTTGTGCTTGTTTCTGCTCTGTAGTTACAGTCTCTGACACTGGTGGATCATTATGTTGTATTTTGGACAATTTAAATCACGATATTCATCTAAAACGACTTAATAAAAGAAACAAGTCCACTGACTCCTGCGTTAGAAAACTGCGGTGTCCAATGGGAGCCGACGTCGCCGTAAACGTCATCACAACAAAGCGCCGCATTTGAAAATAAGTAATTAAATATTAGTCAAGCATGAATCACCCCAAATACAACTTCAAGAGGGTAAATGGTGAAGGGAAACAACTATGACATGGATAAAAGCTCTGAAAAATTTGCATAATAGGTGCATTTTAACAAAAGTAGTTTTTACATAAGTTCTTCAAGGAAATGTCCTGATTAAACGGGAGGCAGTGGTCCAGCAGGTTTAACTTGTGACAAACACAGATCTGATTCATATCTCATCAAATACAGGAATAACAGATACTACTAAAACTGAAAGTACATATCAAAGGGCCCATTTTACTCTATGTTCTGATCTATGTTCTAATGTTGTTTCCTCATCACAAACAGACCTGGAGTTGTGTTTTGTTTCATTCACACATGTTAAACACACAAACCCTGCATATTTAGGCTGAGTTCTTCTCTCTGTTCAACCTTGTGATGTCATGAAGTGCTAATGAAAAGATATTAACTTTAAAACTACCACTTCATGACATTACAAGGTGGAAAAGAGCATTGAGGGATGCAGAATTCCAGCGTTACTCAAACATGTGTGAATGAAACAAGTCACAACTCCAGGTATGTGTTTGATGAGGTAACAGCATTGGAACATGGCTAAAACTCACATCTGTCAGCTTTGCGTAATACAGGAGCTGTAAATAGAAGCGTTTGAGTTCGTAAGCAGCAGGTGGATCCGAAGAGGTCCATCCATCCATCACCAGCACAAAAACACAAGACTTTTCAAACAGCGCCTAACCCTTAGTCTGTGTTTCCGTGGTGATGGAGACCCGTGCGACGTGTCCCTCTCACACAGGTCTGTCCGAATGAACCTGAAACTCCCCATTGTGTTTGATTCAGAGGAATGCGCCCCTGCTCCTTTCAGACAAATGTGTTCACCTCCTTATGAAAACCCTGTCACGTCACTGCTTTTGTTCACATTAACCCTTCATACTCAATCATCATGATAACACACGCGTGAAGTTGTGTTGCTCTAATCACGCGTGTTGAGTTTGTCTGTGCCTCCTGTGAGCCGTGGGTGGGTCCAGCCCCAGGAGCGTTTCGGCTTTTGGCTCGAGGGGGGACGGGACAGCAGGCCCGTCCACGGAAATTTGGGGGGACGGGGCAGGAAGCCTCTCAACAGACCCCCCCCTTTCCGACAGTTATGCATTGCCTTATTGGCATTGTCAGTGAACTAAACCTAATGTTAAAGAAACTGTATTTAAGATTTAGATTTAAAATTCCATAAACCTAAAAATAACGTTTCAATCAACTATAGTTTTTACTAATAACGACTGTAACGCTCAGGCTACATACAGTTCCTTAAACCTTTATTGAAATGTAGAATATAAAATAAGCAAACACTTTTAATTATTAAGACCACTCCATGTTTTTGTTTTTTATTTAGATTACTTCAGTTTGTGGTGTTATTTTAATTATTCCTTAAAAGTAGCATTAGTGTTAGTGTTGAGTCCAAAATAGCTAAACTCGCTTTGTAAACAAAGAAGTGTTGTCAGTGACACGGCAGCTCCCTGTCCACTGCCTGATCGGTCAGGACTGAGGGATCTTAGTGCGAATCAGCAAAAAAACCCATAGAGATACAGTGGACAGGAAGTAGTGACGCTAGCAGTGAGCTAACAGTGAGCTAGCCAGGTGTCATGCACAGAGCCAGTTCAAAAAGTTTAGTCCTAGTTCAGTTTAAACA
>KN476362.1:0-27357 GCA_000787095.1 Periophthalmodon schlosseri
ACAGATGTTATTGATTTGATGTGGCTGAAGTTCAAGTCCATTAGACTATGACTTCAGTCTTGTCTGAGTTTAGCTGGAGAAAGTTGTTTTGCATCCACACACTGATCTGTTGGATGCAGTGGCAGAGTGAATCCACTGGTCCATATTCACCTGCTGCCAGTGAGACATAGATCTGAGTGTCATCTGCATAGTTGTGGTAGGACACATTATTATTGCTTATGGTAGGACAATGACTAGTATGCAAAAAAAAAAAACACCCTGCATTGGCTTTTACCCATGTTATAATGATTTCCCCTCATCATTAGTTGACTCATAGTTGTAATTTGATTGATTCCTATATTATCTGGCACTTGATTGCTTAGATAATTTCTATTTCACTTTCACTAGTGCTTTCACCCTAACTCTACCCACAGCTCTGTACTTACATGCGATTATTCAAAATATGTAAACTCCAGGTTTGAAAAATGCAATTAAACAGTACATGAAAGTGAATATGCACAAAGAGGAACCAGACTCAAGTTCATGTAGCAGAAAATAGTCTACTAGCTACGTCCTCACATGAGTAGAAAGATGTTTTAGACCTAGCCTGTATTCTTAGTCTCTTTGAGCCTTACCATCAAGACTGTGGTGTGTTTTCTTAATGCAATAAAATACTTGTTCACATATAGTGTATTAGTGATCAATGTAATATCCTAGACTAGAGGAAGTGGTCAGCGGGTGAGAATTATATGGTGGAATTTATTTTTTAACCGTCAAAATGCAGATAGTAACTTCTCAAATACATTTTAATATCACTTCTACCAAACTATCCAAAAAAAATGCCACCTTTTAAATGTAGACTTAAAATACTTCCTGTGTTACAAAATATTTTAGAGTGCATTCACACTAGGTCTTGGTCTGGTCCTGGTTCATGTTCTGATTGAGACTGGGATTAGCAGATTAGAGGTTTGATCCCAGTTTTGTCCCAGTTTAGTCCCAATTTTGACATGACGATCATGAAAATGTGAAATCACCCTTAAAGTAGCCTAAAAGTGCATCCAAAAACCTATTTCCTGAGTAAAACTACTTAACTATTCAGCACAATAATTATATCCAACCAACTTGTTTGTGAAAAAGACCTTACCTGCTGCTGCCAGATCATTTTGTTCTGTTTTTGTTGAAATGTGAAGTCTGCTGCAGCCTATGTCCACATCATCAGCGTCTTTCCTGCTTATTTTTGTGTTTTTTTCAACTAACTTTCTGTCGTCTATGTAATTTAGAACTCTCAAAAACGCTTCACCCAACATAGTGGACCCCTCTACTTCTCCTTTGAATGTAAGTAAGCCTCAAACTAAAGCTACAGTTTTAATTATGGAGGTTGACTGGATTGTTTCACTTCTGCAACTCATCACTCCGCCTTCTCTATTGACTTCCTGAAAGTGAATACAAAAAAATTTAAGTTTATGTGAAATAGCAGTATTAACAATGACTGATTCTCTTCTTTATACTGTTTTGTGGTCAATTAAAGGTGTTTTATTACTTTTTTAGCACTTAGTTGTGTCACCTGCTTGTCTCCATGGAGATTGCACAGGTTTATGCCATTTAGTGGAACATTCCAGGCAAACCAATAACATCTCCATTGAGAAAATAAGGTTTCTGACACTCCACTTAAAAAGTTACATAGTGCCCCTTTAAGTGTCTATTCCAATGAAATCTGCACACTTTTCTTAAACTTACAACCATTTATTCAACATAAAAATAACAGTTCAGTTACAAATGCCGTTTTTTTTTTGTTTTTTTTTACAAGTAGACAATTTTGTTTAAGGACCTTGTGATTGTGTAAAACTGGAATTACCACTTTAAGACAATGAACAACAGGGCACAATAAGGTCAAACACCAACTGGAACAGTCCATTCATATCCTTTTGTCTGGAGGTTTTGGCCATAAACAAAAATCAACAATACATAACACAACAAAATGTTATAGGTAAACACAAAACCATTAGAACATTGGGTAACACTTTAGCTTAAGGACCACATGGCTAACTAGTTATACATTGTATACTAAGAAATTTATTAGATATCTGTTAGTATTTATAAAGTACTTATTAATCGTAAAAGAAAATTCCATTCTGTCAACTAGACAAAAGTTTTAGAGTGAATATGTTTCACGCTTCACTTCTGGTCAGGTTACTAGTGGGACACTGTCTTATGTCTCTGAAGGGAGGAGCGAGCTACACTGAAACGAACACAACTATTTATTAATGCTTTTTTTCTGTGTATTTAGTCATTAACTCATTTAATGTTTGTTTTTTTTTGGGTTTTTTTACATGAATACTTTTAATTACAGTTCATTAGCATCAATTATCATTATTAGCAATGGATGCTATTGTACGATAACTATAGACATTATACACATTAAGTGCTTTATAAAAACAAAATAATAGCTAAATAACTACTTACTGTAGCATACAAATTACCACACGGTTGGGGATTAGTATATGGTTCCTATCTAAAGTGTCACCAAAAATGGCTAATCAAAACTACACAAGGTGCTGTTTTGGCAAATAAAATTTGTTTAGGTTAGCAAATACAAGCACATTTTGTACTTCAACCTAGTGGTCCAGTAGTTCTTATTCGTGGTTGTAGTGATGGTAAAGTTTATTCACTAATATTGTTTATATGGGTGCATAGAAGCATGCAAATTAAAAAGTCTAAATTGTAAACACATTTTGAGAGAGTGAATAGCTCAAAAGATGATGAGTAAAATGTATTTTGTTCTACTGCAACAGATGAATGGTGGTAAGTGACTGCAAAAGATGGCCAAGATGAATGGAGGGCATTGGATGATATAACAATTAGATTGCTGAAATTGTACATAGAAGTTTAAAGTAGGAGTAGTAGTAATACTTAATTAGTCTACGAGGAAATGCTGTTTGCTAACATTTAACGCAATGGTAACAAGTTAGTCAACTGAACATAAAAATAGGACCAACGTCATGTCCTGCACAGTTTAACTTCCTCTTTTGGTTCCCTGAATTTGTGAGCTATTGTTTTCTGATTATTTTGGTCTATAAGGTCAAACTTAGAGAACAAGTGATACATTTGGTTCCTTTTTGTGGCATAATTCATAATGCATACACACTGTCTGCTATACCATACGACTGCATCAGTCTGCGTACAACTGTGATGTAACGTTAATCACATCACTTCTCATTGTAGTTAGTCTCATTGTACCTAACTCGTTTATTTAGGACTTTAGAAATCTTATTCCAATTACAAACGGCATGTTAGCTATTGGTTGGCCTAAGCTGGATTTAAATGTGCTATATACATAAAACTGAATTGAATTGGTGGAAAGCCAAGAATACATGTAAGTACCCACTGCACGCATATAATGCAACTTGCTTAGGGGTTACTTATTTCTATCTTAAAGATGCACTTTGCAACTTTTCTGCTTTTCTGGTGGAGGGTCCCCCACTTGCTTGTCTACATGGAGATGCTATTGTTTAGCCTAGAATGTTCTGCAGCATGGCATTAAACTTGTCTATTTCCATAGAGACAAACTGGTGATGCCACTAGACGATGTTACGGGTCAGATAAATTTAATGTCATACTGTGGAACATTCAGGCAGAGCATAACTACAAAGAACTTGCCTGGGATCCAGAACACACACTTTAATACTTTACTAAGATGTGAGTCTGGTCACCAGTAAATCTCCTCATTTTCAAATGGGTGTGATTGACAGGTGGATTAGCCAATCAGGGACACGCATCGGTCTGTATTGGAAAAAATAAAGGCAAAAAATATCACCAGGGGGCTGAAAAACATTGCAGATTTCCGCAGATTCAATGAGCTGTTAATCTGATGTGAGATAAATTTTATTTTATTTGTAAATCATAGGTGACCAATGAACTCCTTCATTTCAAATGTGTCACAGAAAAAAAGAACCTGATTGCACAATCATGTTTAGCAGGGTGTGAGACGAAATGGAGGACGTGGGAGCAGAATAATATCAATCTGTATAAATAATACAGAGAGAAATCATTTTGAAAAGTTACACAATACACCTTTAAGTAGTTTTTCTATGCCTGTGTTGTGCATTTGAGTGGGGAAAGTAGCATATTGACTACATAGTGAATTCAAGGTAAATACCGCCTCATTTCTGTTTCAGTAAACTTACATTGACTTAACGATGGTCGCACATTTAAACATGACTAATTGTGAACATCGCTATTTAAAGACATGAAGCGTCACAAAACTCATTCATTCACACTGGTGCTTGTGTTGATTGAAGTAATATTATTAGGCCTGTATTATTAGGCTGAGTGCTTGCAGAGAGCGCAGATAACCAATGTCTGCAGTTTGTAAAAAGCTCTTGTCACTTGAGCTGGCAAGGCACGGCTGAACGTAATTATAAAAAACACCACAACACTTATGCACAGATTGAAATAGCAAAGGCCTTCAGCTCCTGTGTAGGTCCAGGTCTATAGACGGATTTCCAAAGCTACTGTTGCTGCTGCATTTTCTTCGCTAGTGCCTCTGCTTCCTGCAAAGACAAATAGGAGAAAATATGATTAAAATGGTGGCGCTTATATGACATGCCATAGAAAGGAGGAAAACCCCTTTGTTTCTATAGTAACTGGCACACCTCCTTGCAGTACCACGTGTGACGGAGAGGTGGCGGTTGTGAGCTGGTGTGAATGCATGACTGCTTAGGGGAATAAAGAAAGGGATGAGTTATGTAATAGAAAGCATGTGTGGCCAGGGTAAACTCTTTAGCGGTATTTGAGGGGGAAAACAGGATATAAAACCCGTAAAGTAATGCATTTTAAATATGTAAGGTGATATCAGCAGTGTTATGAAGGAACTAAAAACATATACCAACAATATGTATACAAAAATACTTTGTGCTGCAGTTACTCTTGCAGAATAAACTTACTTTTCTAATGTCAAAAGAGGTACTTGATCATGCAGTTTTGGTGTCAAGCTGAACAGTGTCAGTAGTGTGTGTGCGTGTGCAATTTTTCCGTCTCTCAGTTGTGCTAAATAAATGCGTAACAATTGGCTCATCAAAAATAGCAGTTTTAATCATATGACATGTTTTTACACTAATATAATGCAACTCAATGTGAAAGCATTCAGAATAATATAGTGCTCTGATTGGACCACTGGAACATTTTAATGCAGGTATTCAGTAATCAGATATTAATCAATACTAAACCTGGTATTGAAAGTAGAGTAGTAGTAGTAAGTATCAATACAAAAAAACTAGTATAAGACCACATGGTAAAGTACTAATATTTTTGTATAAAACGACAGCCTATTGTATAAAAAATCATTATGGTAGCAAAATTAGCATTGTGTAGTCCTGGACGATTTAGGCAAAACATCAAATTGCGATTTTATACATTCAAAAGTAGGATTCTGTTCAAAATGCATGTTGTAAACAGCTCCAGGAGCATTAACATTTGAGAGAAGACTTAACTATGAACTGATAAACTAATCTCATGAATTTCAGAACATCTTTTTAGAGATCTAAGCTACAGGCACAACAAGTTTTTCTACAAAAGACAAGATATTTATTCTTTGCAGAGGACAATCTGTTATCCAAGTAATGGTAGCCTTTGTGATGTGCTAATCGCGCTAGCTCAAATTGAGATTTCGATTCGATTACATATATTGTTCAGCCTTAGTATTGATATATCAATCCTATTCCTTGGTATTAAAATCGAATTTGAAATGTTACTATGGTTACAACACTTCTAAATACATTTTAAAAGTATTCATCCTCACATTAGATATCAGTATAGCAGATGGGTGTATGGTGTTGGATTTGTGTAATGTAAGTCTAACCTTAGAGCCTGGGGGAGCTGTCAGACCCAGAAATGCATACACAGCGTTGTCCTCTCTGGCGTCAAAGAAGGCTTCATAGTTCTGTCAGAAAGGCAAAAAGATCAATGTCAAAATATAATACATGGAAAAGAAACTCAAAGCTGGGTTTAACCTGGTTTATTTTCATTTTGTTTATTTTTAGGGGGAATGGTGCATTGCATAATTTAGTAATGTCATGTCTTTGGACTGGCTGTGGCCTATATTCAAGCCCCCTTCTAATCCATCTATATTTTATGACATAAAACCGTCAGAAAACTGCTCCTTCAGAAATATACTATACTTCAGAAACCAAATTATTTACTAAATCAATATCAGAGGGGAAAATGGACAGACAAAGACTAGGCCAGATATATCCAGATTTGTGGATAGTTAGTTCTATACTAACAGAGGGGAGAGAGAGTACACTTTTGATGACAGGGAATTAAAGCCACAGTATGGATCTTTTCCACAAAACTGACTCTTATTTAGCCTGGAGGAGGGCCTTCTTCTGCTTGTTTCCATGGAATTGTTGTTCCTTTGGCTATAATATTCCAAGGTATGGCATAAAACTGGCCAAACAAATCTCCATCTGTTCCAAAGTATGGTTTTGACATTTCCATGGAATCATGCAGGTGACATGCCACCTCTAGAAAGTTCCATAATGTAGCCTACTTTTAAGAAAGAATAGGTCAAAATAACAAATAACTTAATACAGTGGATACCATACCTTACATAACCTTATATTTCGCTATTGTAAATTTGCATGCAAAGTTCCAGTGTACTGTGGTCCTTTTAAGACGTTTTGATAAATTGGAGTTGACATGTCCCCTTGTGTAAAATGGCCCCTGCGCTGCTACAACCTGAGGAATGATAATGTGGACCAGATTTGGGGCCTTGGGGTCACAGTCTGCAGTCACTGCACACACTTTTCACACATTAGAGACATGAACAGACTCCCCGAGTATTATATATATTTGATCATAATGAGCATACTTGGCAAACTAACAAAAAGAAGGAACAACAATACCTACACCACAACTGAGTCTAACCACAATGTTATTAAAGCTAGTTATGGCTTTAGTCATACAATAGTCCTGGTTTAGATCTACTGAAGTTCTAGACCCACTACTTAGTCCAGGTTAAAGTTGCACAGTGTAACTTTTTCTGGTAGAGGCTACTTAGAGATGTTATAGCTTAGCCAAGAATGTTCCACAGTAAGGCATTAAACTTCTATCCATCTCCATGGAGGCAAGAATGAGGTGACACCACCAGGCCATCTTTGGAGAGGCTACCCTGCTATGAATGCATGTTTTTCAGGTATTTTTGGGCAATAAAAGCACACATAATGAAATAAAGGCTGGATAAATATGTTGAACGCCGTATTGTGGACTATTAAAGGCAAAGCAATAACATCTCCATGAAGACAAGCAGTTGGTGCACAGTCCATCAGAAAAGTTAGGCAGTGCATTTTTAAAAACTAGTCCAACATTAATCACTCCTGGTTTGTATGTGTTTGTATAGAGCTGCCTTGTGGTTTGAGAGTCAGTGCTTCGTGTCATACCACCTCTGTGTAAAAGCCCATTGTCAATCCTGTGTTATTTGTTCAGTTCTGCCTCAGTGGCCCAGCCTTTGTGCCGGAGCAAACAAGGTTACGCGTTCACCTATTTACTGTGTATCTTTCTGCAGTCTCCCCTCGTCACTCCCACTCCCACATACCAGGACTGGGAAGACAAAGGAGCATACAGCTGTTTGATTCTTGGGAAAAATGTGACTTTCTTTGTTTGGGAAACTGAATCCAAGGCTATCCTCCTCTGTGCACGCCTGCCAAATGCCAAATTCTAAAGTGTCATGTATTACAACAAAAAATTATGCAATAAGCAGTAATATTGAAGACAACTGTATGCCACTGACACAATAATACTATAGACAGTTTCCCTAAATTAACCATATTAGTTAGTATCGACTAGTAGTAAATTATCATTTTAAATTATAATATTCAACCCTCTACAACTCAAATGTTAAAGCAGACCTATAATGCAAAATCAACTTTTTAGAACTTATAACCATCTTTTAACCAGTGGACTTGTTTATTTTATTAAGTCGTTTTAGATGAATATTGCTATTTAACATGTGCAAATTATAATCCTCAGGTGTCAAAGATTATAGCTATAGAGCAGACACAAGCACAATATGTCTTCTTTAATGCACAACTATAAGCAAAAGAGGTTTCCCCACTTGTGCAAATAAAGGGTATATAGTAGGATAAATAGGATAGGATAAATAGGATTTTATTAATAATTGTAACAGGCCTAGGGTTGTCCGATATTGACAAAAATGTATATATCGCTATTTTTGGTTTATTGTTCTGATGACGATATTTAGTCAATATTATGGCAAGCTGGAAATCAGAAATGCTGAAGTTCAAGTATCACACCAAATGTTAACCGACTGTGAAATGAACCAAACAACAATACTTGAATTTTGCATACAGCCAACACAACATAATCAATTTTTCCATACATTTCCCACCCCTAGAGAGGCCTACATCTGTGCTTCTTCTAGCTCCCTCCTATTGCAGCCCTGCAGTGGACTTGCACGGGTTAAACGGGAACAGATGGGAAGAGTGCATGGTGCTATAGAGTAGGCCATAGCTCAAAGGACTTGGAGACAGATTGTAACAAACTAGTCCATATTTCTACACGGTCTTCTCTATTTCAGTACTGTAGTATTGTATCATAGAGAGACAAAGTTATACACCACAGTGCCACTTAAGATTAAGGTGAGATCGATCAAAGCTAAGTTCATAACACTGCTAATAATAAGTACCTTTAGACAAACAGCTTGCTAAAAATAAAATTGTATCAATAATAACATTGATTAGGTTCCAAAGCTCTGAGGATAAATATACATTGTGTGTCTTCAATATTAATGGGTTTGAAGGCTTTAGGAACTCATTTTGGTTTGTAAAGCTTGACTTGTACACACTAGTTCAGTTCAATTTGATACATTTTTGTATATCCCAAAATCACAACAGCAGTTTTAACCAACAAAAAATTGATAACAAACAGCATCCCTGTCCTTAGATCCTCTTTCTTGGCAAGGAAAAAGTGTGGGAAATCTGGGAAAATAGTTTTATGCATAGTAAAACAGTACTTTATTTTCACTGCAGGAAAACTATATTGTGGATCAACCCTTCCAATGTCCAGAGTGGCTGTTTGTGTTGGAGGGCATCGACATGGAGAGGTGCCCAGAGCCAATCTCCTAATCTCAGTGCTTTAGTCATGGGACTTTACCGTCTATATAAATCATGTTCAGCGTTATGCTGTAAAATGTAAACTAAGTGGATTAAAATGTGTCACTCAAATAGTTGATCTATAAAATATTTTCCCATCGATACGAACGTTTATAAGGCTTCATGCAATTTTCAAATAGCAGATTTAAGTTCCACTGATGTACCAGTACTTCTGACTTGTTTACGAAAAGCAGATGTAGCAAAAATGTTAAAAAGCGAATAGTACAGTTAATCCTTCACAGATTTTTGCACAGCACTCACAATGTGCATCACTGAAATGCCTGGATTGAGCAGGACAGCTCATTTTTGTTTATAATTGGAAAACATTATAATTCTCAGAGTTTTCATGATGCCACTGCTTTAGCAATACTGTTTACAATTGGGGGTACAGCACTTTGAGATTTTGAAAACTTGACATGAAGGATGCCCTGGGACAGTTATTGTTTCCTGTGCCCGTTGGTCAATCTGCTTGTCTTTTAACGACCAATTGACTTTTTAACTATTTGTAGGTAAATTGATCGTTTAGTGAAGCCCTGTAAGGTGACTGTAAGGTGACTGTAAGGTGACTGTAAGGTGACTGTAAGGTGACTGTAAGGTGACTGTAAGGTGACTGTAAGGTGACTGTAAGGTGAATACACCGAATTGAAATTTACACATTAATTCAACTGGCTTGAAAATAACATAGCGCTAGACCCAAGGGGAAAGCTTGAATAAGTTAGCCAGCAATTTGAGAATGAATTGTGAATTTATTCTGCCTTTATACGCACAACTATTCAAGTTACTAATACTTTTCTTGTCCTGTTAGTGCACTATATACCAGTGGTGGATGAAGTACTCAATTTTGTTACTTGAGTAAGTATCACATGAAAAAATCTACTTAAGTAAAGGTATTTAAGAACCTGTTTAAAAATTTAGAGTAAAAAGTAAAAGTATTTCAAACATATTTTGCTAAAGTGTTGTTGATTTGTTAAAGTATTAAATGTAGTGATACTGATTAAAAAAAATGAGAGATTTTGGTCAACAGTAACAATACAAATCAATTTCTTAACTTTTCTCATGAATTGTGTGTATTTCTTTTTGTTTGATCAAAGCTGAAGCTTGAACTCAAAACCCTTAGTCAGGATGTTACCACGAACGTGGTAAAAATAACCCCTCAAATCATATGAAAAGTACTTTTCACTTTTCAGTCCAGTTCAAAAATGTAGTGGAGTAGAAAGTACAGATACCTGCTCTCAAATGTAGTGAAGTAAAAGTAAAAAGTACCCACAGTAAAATGTACTTATACATTAAAAAAATACAGATACCTAAAAAATATACTCAAGTACAGTACTTTACTACTTGCACTGTGTTACCTTGCACCATTGCTATATACTGTCAGATCATATTTGTGATCTTTATTTTGCTAATTCTACACTCTTTTAGTCCACTAATCCATCCACAGGGAATGTCTTTAGTTAACCAAGAATTTCTTTAGCCGACTACTGCTCTAATTATGGCATAAAGCTCCACCATAGTCTCTTACCCCGCAGTACTTGGTCCCATTGAAGATTTGGGGGGGCAAAGGGTTTCCCGTGGTGGGCCGAGAATCCTCCGGTACGTTCTCTCTCATCCACTTCCTGTTCTCCTCATTGGCGGCGATGTCACACTCCTCATACTCGATCTTATTGGCCGCCAGGAAGCTCACCACATCCTGCTGCTCCTTTTTAATCTGTGAGCCCGGGGACAACACAGGAAGTTATTAGACACACCAGGAAGTAGCAAACGGTCAATTGACTGTTATAAAGACACTGTTAGTTCAGGTTTATTTTATATCGAGTGGATTCAGCATTCAAAAGGGGGAAGTCAAGTAATGTCTTTTATTTATTATGCATTTAAGGATAATAAATAAAAGGAAATACTTAAATTTTATTTTACCTTTATTTAACCAGGCAAAACAGTAAGAACAGATTCTTATTTACAACGTTGGCCTGGGTAACATCTGTAATATCTGTTATATTAAAAGTGCATGATGTAACTTTTCTGGTGGATGAGCAGCCTCCTACTTGTCTCCATGGAGATGTTGTTGCTTTACCTGGAATGTTTAACAGTATGGCATTATCTATATATCTTGCAACTATTTCACTGTGGGTATTTTAATTGTGTAAAAATACCTTCAAAAGCATAAATCCTTACTGTGCTTGCAATATACACTGAAAAAACTCAAATGTAGACTAGTACAAGGTCACATTAGTAATTCTTTTACTGACAAAGTATACAACTGAAAAATAACATTGTATGTAGAGGCCTGTCATGATAACACGTTGATACTGCGATAAACGATAATGTTGAAACTACTTTATGCCACTGGCACAATAACAATAATGCAAGATAATCCCAGTAAACCATTTTTAAATAGATAGTATCATTAAAAGGCTTGAGCTCCAACAAATAAATAACAGATTGTACCAATAATTAGCCACAGAAGTTACTTATTCAACCTTTTATATCGCAAATGTTACTGTAGTGCAACAAAAAATAGAAATAGAAATAGAAATTATTGTGACAGGCCTAAATTGTATGGATTTAAATAAGAAATTCATGACATAATATTTTTCCCCAGGGAAAAAATGAAGCATGCTCATAGTGTAGATCCATGACACAAAAGGAAATATGTTACTTAGTATATTAGGATATTTACCATAGGTTGGGTCTTGAGTTATATAACAAGATTATCAGGGGTGTTGTATGCATACAAGTCAATGATTTGAACTGCATTTTTAAACTTCCACATAATGACGTAAACTGGGACTAAACAGCATACCAATATAATAACAATGTTGTAATTAATATCTAAAATGCACAGTTCTATGGCACAGTCCCCATGTTAAACTCATCAAACAATGCAAGCATATAAGGAAATTCACTGTACACATTTGTCTGTCATCTTCCTACTTCTGCTTGTGTCTGTTGTGACCATGAAATCATCCAATCAGATCGCAGGGTGAGTGAGTGTAAGACCAGGATGTCCAAATAAGGTCATAAGGAAACACGCTCTCCTCTGGGACACAGGAGGAGGTAAGTGGTCAAAACACAAGCCAAATAAGGCCAGCTTTAAGAAGAGCAGGGCTGCACCACACAAAATCATATACAGTGAAAATCTGGTCATGGTAAGGCGTAACAATATTGGAAACATATCTACTGGCACTTTTTCTGACAAATATTGTGATTATATGTCATTCCGTTCACAGTGCACATTTTAAAACTATCTATTAGCTTTAAAATTTGACAGAAGACTGCAATATGAACTAGTAAACTAATACAAGAAACACATGCATCTCAGAACATGTTTGTAGAGATCTAAACTGCAAGGTTAGAAGTTTCTTTTGTTTTTGTTTTACATAAAAATTGCAATTTCAATTCATTCTCCATTAATTTTGCAGTCCTCTCCATGATAAAAAAGCAACTGAACCAGTCAACATCCCATGAGAGAAGAGGCTCCTCCCAACTTTATGATAAGATAGAAGAAGATAATTCAACTGCATTTTTATAATAACTATGGGGAATTTAAATAAGGAACTGAACTGGCAGATTAACAAGACAATTTAATCTTTTGGGGAAGTTGTTTTCTTTGGTTGAAGTCCCATAACAGTGATTCCCAAGCGGAATTTGCTGGAAATAAATGAGAGGAACAAGTTCAACAATATTTTACAAACCTCTAGAGGAAGAATCAAAATAATCACATTCTATAAATTTGAAGAAAAAAGTAGTACAAGTTAAAGTCAGCAGATCTGGTGCAATAGCTGCTATTTTACCATACACAACTAGTGCCATCACAAAACTATCATAAACTAATATACAGAATTACTACTACGTTTACTGCTGCCAATTGTGCGAGTGTAGTTTGAAAATAATTGGCATGACTTTAAATGCATGTTTTTGCATTACCGAGGATGTTTTTGAGTACATTTAATCACAGTATTTTCCACTGTTCAAGGACCCACAACAGTATTTCTTAAACTGTGGTACAGGTAACGCTGGTGGTATGTGAGCTCCTCTAGGTGGTATGCACTTCTAGGGGTGTTCAGTTTCATTTCAATTTTATTCACATTTTGTTCTCTTTATGGTAAGTTTGTTTACATCTACTTAAGTAATGGTTTAGTCCTACTTTTAACCCTAACTTAGACCTGGTATAGTCCATTCATAGAGTCGGGTCGAGACCCCAGTCGGGTTGAGATCTGCTGGTACTCTGAAAATACTTTTTTTAGGTGGTACATGGTGTGAAATTGTGGTTGTATGTATTTAGTGTCTAGATCTTGCTTTAAAATGCATGTGATATATAATATATAATAAATCTATAGCTTTCCTTCCCTGTGGTAGTTGCTAGTTGCTCCCTTAAACAAGCCTGCATTGTACTGTTGCCAAGTAAAATTAATTTGCAGGAAAATTGTCCACGCTTCATCTGGCCTTTGGTCTAATTGCACAGTAAGAACTCCTATCTCTCCCCTTCGGTCACACTGGAGTGAGAGCCTGACATGTGCTTTCAAACTGTGCATCTATATTCACCTTATTCTGGAAGTTGCTATGGGGGCTGTCATCATCATTCGGGTTGTATTATTTAGAATGGGGCTGACAGCAAATAAGATTTATACAGACTACAAAGTTGTTTTAAAGCCTCCAGAGAATTGGTGCAGTGTTGACTTGTTGGTCACATGAACATTTTACATAAATCAACCTACTTTATATCTTCTTTTAGCTGCCAAGCTTTCCTCAAATTCTCCATTTTCCAAATCTCCAAATCTCCAAATGAATGGGATTTCCACTTAACCGGAAGTGCCACCACAATGAAAGTGTGGTTTAGTAGCATTTAGAGACAAAAGCGGGCGGGGCACAATAGTCCTGGTGGCAATTTGGACTTTGTCAATTTCCTTGTTTTAATTTTTATCACCATTTTAACTCAATGTGGAAGATATGAAAATGTATTGAGTATTATTTTAATGTATCATTCAAGCAGACAATCGCCTAATGCACTGATGAAAATAACACAATCAGAAATGCAAGTATTAAATCAATGTGTTTCTCAAAAAGAGAATTGACAGTAAAATACTAGTTCTGAATCAGTAATTTATAGCGTACAAATACCAATGTTTGAAAGATTACACCTCATGTTTTTTGGGTTTTTTTTTTCCATATTGCTTTTGCATAATTGCTTCATTTTGGTTTCTAAAATTAGTCACACAGTCAATACAATTTTGCTGCCTGGCCAGCCAAAACCACACACTGACAATGCTTTACAAAGACGTTTAGGTCTGGAGTCGCAAACTGTCTCCTTGATTTCAGAATGATTTCAGTGATTGACAGGTAGATTAACCAATGAGAGAAACACACGGTCTATTAGTGTCAAAACCAAAATGGCGGCTTACGAATAAAATTTAAAATTAGCAGCTGTGATTGGACCGTCCCAAGTGTACATAATGGCATTTAAGGCACTGGCAGGTCTATATCAGTATTCTGTCCAAAATGAGTTACAGTTACACATAACTTCAGAAATACAAGCCATCTTCACTGTTTTCATGGTGCATTAAAATGGCTGTAAAAGAGGATTTTTTTGCTCTTTGGTTTCCACACCACATCATGAGAGGCAGAGCTCTCATCAGTGGAAAAGGTCAGACATTAACCAAAGACATACAATGACAGGCATTGATCAGATTAGTGCCCACTACACACACACACACACACACACACACACAGTTAGGATCAATATGGAGCATGCTCTGATTCAATCAACTCTTTGAGCAGGTTTGGAGAGTTAAAGCCCATTTGACTGGGGCTGCTGAAATGTAAACACCATGGATGGAAAACATAACAACTACACTGCAAGTAGGGCAGCTCGATGGAAAAAAATAATAATTGAAATCACAAATATTCAGAATGCCTGAAATGAGGAGAACGAACAAATAAAATGAAACTGACGTATCTGAAACGTAAACTGGCAGTTTTTCCACTTGAGAAAATAATGAAGTTCACACACTTAAGAGTTAATGTTAATCTCAATTACTCAAGTACACAATTATACTACAACTACTACTACTACTACAGTAGTAGTACCACTAATCTAAAACTTCCCATCTTTGCCTATTGAGCAGACTAGTGTACTCATTTACTACCTAAGCTCCGAGCGTTTATAGACCAAATAGGCTTACTCCTGATTACATCAAGTCTGAATAGGCTGGAAAACAGAGTGACGTTTACTGGAGTCCAGACAGCCTCCCTACAGCCTCACCCAAAGCCCAGTCAGCATTACAACATATCATTTAAAACACCCTACCGAGGGATGCTGTTTAGAAATAATTATGGTTATCATGGCAGGATAACTATCACAATGTGATAACATTATTGCCAAGTATGCTTGGCCTTGTCATCTGTACATTACATGTTATTGTCCCCGTAGGGAAATCGGTCCTCTGCATTTGACCAATCCTTCAATGTTGCTGGGGCAACCTGTCAGGAGCAGTGGGAGCCTTAGTGACAAGCCCAGAGACCCATTTCCAGATCTTGAGCTAGGCTTGGACAGGACTATCTTTGCTGGAGGATTTTTTACCTACTGTGCATGTTTTGGGTTGGTGGGGGAAACCGGAGTGCCCAGAGGAAACCCACCCAGACACGGGAGAAACATGCAAACTCTGCACAGTTGGAAAGCAATCTTGATTTTTGTCAGCAAAAAATAAAAGAAGGCCCAAATCAAGTAACATATATTCAGTGTGTAGGGCATTTAAACATAAAAACATAGATGCCAAGTGCTTACATTATGTTCCCACCTCACCTGATTTCTAGAGTGCAATTCATTTTGCCATTGTCCAACTCCCTAAGCTCAGTGACAAGTGACAAAACTATTACTCAAGTACAACTGCGAAACCAACTACTACCATTAACTAACAAATATATACATGTACTGGCATTTAACTATTGCTAGGTTTCAGATAACATCACAACATTCTATAAACCAATATTATTTAATACAAATGAGGGCAGCTAAAATTAATATTGTTAAAATGCAGATTTTTGTTGTAATTCAGTGAGTTCTTGGGTCTAGTCACTTATAGAGATAATCAGGTTCAACGTTTGTGAATTTACTGTTTGGATATTTCATGGCCAAGTCCAATGTAATCAATAGGAAAATATGCCTCTTGCCCTATTCTGAGAGTATGACATCATCACATTCTAGAATCTGAAAACTACCCCTAAATAAACAAATTATCCTCTTCCTATAACTACCATGACTCAGTCAAATTTATCAGTCAGACTGACAGCTCATTAATGACCTGTGGACTCTGAGGCCACGCCCACAGTGAGAGACATAAGTTGTAAATTTGATCTGGAGAGAAAGTGAAGACTTTGACACAGATCCTCCATGTAAGAGCTCCTCTGTGCTTTATTATGGCAATAAGGAAAGTATGCTTCACTTTGGCAACTGCGCAAAAACGGTCAGGAAAAGCATGTCGCAAGATGTTATTTTTGCATGAATAAACAGACATGTGACTTTGAATGTGAGCGTCACATAAGGTATATTTTACATGTTTGGAAATTAGTCTTTGCAATTCAAATGTTAGTTTTATGTAAACTCATAAAAGGGTAATTTCTCTTGGGAGTGATATGAGGGCTAGAGTGTCTTTGTCAGTTTTACACAATAGGTGCAGCGTTTGTTGTATGACCTAATCTTGGCGAACAGCACTGATTGAAATCTTAGCCCTGTCTCTCGGGAGTTCACGTCCAGTCACCAGTGCAATGTTTTCTCAGGTATTACAAACATATACAAATGACTTTTCTTTCTTTCAATAAATTAAGCAACTGCATTTGACATTTTTGCACATATTAAGACAACAGTCAGACAAATACCTTTCTACACACAAAACTAGAGATGGGCAATATATTGAATTATTGATTCATGTATTCATCGATTCATTTAGTGAACGTTGTTTGATTCTGGTCTGTGTACTTCCTCATTTGTACATGATTGGTCCAAGGTAGAAAAGGTTTTAAAGGTAGTCATCTTGAAAATACCATCAAACTGAAAATGACTTTTGAATAGGAGATTTCAAAGACGATGTCCATGACTACCTTTTGGATTGCCACCACCAGGGGCTGTTAAAGGTCGGAGGTCAAAATCGACTAGACTCGAAAGCTTTCTGGGAAGTAGGAATCAAACAATTTGACATCTTTGCAATAGTAGGCGTTCCAAAAAGTTATAAATTACATGAATATAAGTTAAAATTACTAAATAGACTGCAGCTTTGTGCTAATATATAGACATTTATAGAATTAAACTATGTCTATTTGGAAGACCTATTTCTCTATGGTAGCTCAATAAACCTGATAACAAAGGAATTATAATCTCCAACTTTAGCCTTACTTTGTACATAAAGGCTTTGTCAATCACTGGAAAATATGATGCTAGTTTAGGTAAAGTTGACACTTGTTAAATGGGCATTCAACCACTAACCCATTCACATGCACATTCTTACATCTGCATAAACATCGACCGATATGGGTTTTTTCATGGCCGATGCTGATACTGATTGTTTAGAATACAGAGGAAATCGATGGCCGATAAACTCTGCCAATATTTTGGGGCAGATGTTTAGGCCCAATTTTGATTATTCTTTAAATTTACTACAAATTCCCCCCAAGCCCCTTTTTACCATAAACCTTTAAGAGTGCTGTGTATCACATTTAGTGCGGTTGTCTCTTTGTATTAAAATGTTAAAATAAAGCTTTGTGTGTACGTTCTGGGCAGCAAATGGACCAAAACAAAATATTGGCCTGTGCTGGAGATTTAAGGCCGATAGCTGATAAGCAAAAAAAGCCCAAATATCGGCCCAATATATCAGCCAACCAATATACTGATAAGGACAATACACTACCAACTGACATTTAAACTCACACTGTAAAAGTGAAGCAACATTCAGCAAAAACTTACGCTTTGTGGTCAACAGTTTAAAATAGGGCTGTTCAATAATGCCAAAAATTATAATCATGATTATTTGAAAATTATTATATTACTTTTTTTTTTTTTTATACTACAATATTTTTAAAATGAATGAGGTAATACTTGAAATCACAACTTTAAATTGGATTAACTGCACAGGCCAAGATTAAAACAAAAGAGAAATAGCATAACAAATTCCAAACTGTACAAATGATACCATTTCCAACTAAATTTGTCACATCACTTTTTTTCCCCTCTGACTAAATATTAACAGGTACGATTGCTTTTCAAAGTGCTAAACAGAACTGATATTTTTAGATTTGCACATGGAGACTTCCTATGGCATAAAGAATAGATTGTCACTCTAGCCTTGTTTATAAGGGAACATCATTACTGTGTACTTCCCTGCACTCACTGTCTTTTAAGAGCAAATCAATGGCAGCTCACTAATGCACTTTGCAGACAGACTCACTCTTAACTCAAACACTGACTGAAAAGCAAGATTTTCTGAGACTCTGCTTCTAAGCTTCTGTAAATGTCATTTAATGTTTAGCATATTAATTTTCTCTTCTCTGTCGGACTTCAGGCTCTGAGCTGGTACATTTCTCATGAATCAGCTGAGCATCTTAACACAAGCGGATAGAACAAACAACAGATAGATTTGAATTAAGTCAATTCCAAGTGCTTATTGAAAGATTTGACTATTCAAACTGCCACTATGTAGGCAAATGAAAGAGGTTTTGCATATAATTCAGGATTTTTCGTTATAAGAAGAACTCTTAAACAGTTGTTAACAAACGTTTTGAATGGGAAAGTTTTGCAAAATGTACAGTTCTCTAGAAAGGTATTATTATTATTATTATTTATTATTATTTCTTTTTTTTTTACAGTATTATGGTCTAGTTAGTTTTAGTGAGCTACCATGATGTTGCCTGGCAAATCCAAAATTATATCTCTCTCTGTCAGAATATCAGAATTAATTCATTTGCTAAGATTACCTAGATGGAGGATTGTGTATGTTTTATCATTAGGTTGTTGAGGAGCCACACAGACACTGGAAGAACATTCAAACTCCACATTGAAAAACCCTACCTGCCACAGAGCCAAGTGTTAATAAAAAGTAATATATCTACAGACATAATATGCAACACATGCAGTTATGATTGTTTTGTCTCATCCATGCTGCCATGGCCTGCTTTACTCACAGCATTATTGTGGTACATGGGACTGACACAAACCCCCTGCAGCCAACCACAGTCAAATGACCAAAACTGTGTTGTATAGTGTCACCAGGTGCCTGTTTGCTTTGATGTTTACTAGGTTTACTAGGCACAATATATCGCAATCACAATTTGACTTGGTGCAATTATCAGATGCAGTGGTAGTTTTAACCTCTACAAACATGTTCTGAAATGTATGGGATTCTTGTATTACTTAAGCAGTTTATATTTCTGTCTTCTCCAGATGTAATGCTCCTGGAGGTGTTTACAATGTGCACTATGAGCATAATCCTGCTTTTTAAACAGACACATTTCCAAAATTGCACAGCCCTATTGCTGACTATGATAAATTGAAATCATACTACACATTACTGGTCCATAAGCAGTAGAGTCAGACTAGAAGTTATTTTCCTCTGACATCAACAGCTTTATATTTACGTTACTGCTATTGATGCCTCGTAATAGTAACATGAGGTCACTTCCTGTATTTTAGATGATCAGACATAGCTCCACAGAGCACTATAGAGGCACATGCAAACTGGTGCTTTGATAGCTTAGCTCCATGTTTTGTCTGGACTCTGGGTCTGAGGCATGAGGCTTACGCGTTCCTGAGCTCCAGCTGCATTTCTGAAGGGGCCCTAGAGAATTGCATCACCATTATTCCTCTCCTGCTCCAAAGGCTGGCAGACCTGACTGAATGACACTGAATGATGTAGGCCTATATACACATACCACTGCTACACCCCTGGACAAGTAAACTATGCTCTTAACATCACAGTACAAGCATTATGGATGTGTTTGTTGTTGTAAAAATACTTTGAGCTTTTCCTGTTTTTGTGAGTGTCAGTTGCAGACTGTCAGTACAGGAAGCTTGGTGACAAACCACAGCTAACAGAAGGGTGCCCAAAGTCACTTCCTCCATAAAAGTTTTTTTGGATAAACTGAAATAAATTCTGTCTTTGTTCACAGTCTAGAGCTAACCAGAGCTGGACATAGTCCAACAGTGATGAATCAGACAAATGCATGGTAAAGGATTATAATGTTTAGAATAGCTTTGCGAGTTCAATAAAAGTTCAGCTGCTCCCATCCCTCTTCTATTACAAAAACATAGCTACATAACTGCTAAATGGTGCTATTCTTACCGAAGTGGATCCGGAGGACGATGCTATGAAGACTCTGATCATGTTGAAGCCGTGATGCTGGCGCTGTTGTAGCGGCGGAGGTGCTCAGTTTCCCGGTGACAGCCTCACAGTGCGGTTCGGGCGGAGACAACGAGCACCAAACTTCCCGGAGGCTGCTGCTAAAGCTGTCGCGAAAGGCAGCGCAGACTATCTGCGCAAATGCTCAGAGCTGGGGATGAAGGTTTGCATTCCTCCTCCGCCTCTCCGCTGCACCCCGCCCCTTCAGTCCTCTCTCCGCTTTCTCTGGACACACACTCCCAGACACGTACGCGCACGCAGCGAGGCGCAGTAGACCTATCATGATGGTTTGAATCTTTCTCACCGGCCCATTGTCTGTGGCCCTATTGTCCTGTACGCAGAGCAAACACTGGTCATGCCTCGTCTCTTCTCACAAATATCGGTGGTGTTTTTGTCAAAGTGGCAGAAGAGTTCATAATTTGCCGTGATTTCAGAGGAGCGTGCGCCTTTGTAACAGCACGGGCAGTGGAAGCGCTTCCACGCCGGCTCAGAGGCGCTACATTTATTTCATAGACTTTGTAGGCCCCCTGCAGGCGTCTGGAGCAGGCGACACTGAGGCTTTTTTCCTGAAAAGAACTTAGGAAAGCCGACTGACAAACAAAAAATGTGTCGGAGGGGAGTGGGCGCCATATTGGACTCAAACATGAAGTGAATAGTGGTGAAATGCCTCCTCGCGGGGCGCAGCAGATGTTAGGACTTGTCTTTGTACAAGCCATAGGGGATGCATGGCTTTTACCTAGGCGCATGTTGCGCTCGTTACAATGTTGCATTCAGATGAACAAGGAATTCTCGTTTTGATTGAACATAGGCGCTTGCAGGCGACTTGCCCTTGTTTGCAATGCCGTTTTGTTGCAGGCTTTCCTCCCTTCTCGCTCTGCAAGAAGCCATTCGCAGAGACCCAAGAAGAACATCACCGGCTCCAAAAATGCTCCAAGTGTTCTGCAGCCTCGAAAGGCGCCACCTGATTGGCCGAGAGCCTATCAATCATGCCTTTAGCCGCACCCCTCCCCCATTCAACCACTCTCCTCTCTGTTCCAGTGTGTTTACTACACTGCCGACCATAGGGGAGACACTCGTCTTCACATGCACTGAGCCCAACAAGAAGAAACTGTTTTTAGTTGTCTTTGTAAGAAAATCTCCAAAAGATCAACATGCCCAAGAGAAAGGTACGTATTCTCCAAATACTGTAAATTATTTGAAGACGGTAACAGCTAATAACGGTGTGCAAAGGATTGGGAAGACATCCTCAGAGACATTACTTAATTATAACGCAATGAATAGTCGTCGTTTTTTGTTGGTAATTTTTGGGCAGGTTGTAGATAAAACGTGTATTTTTTGTGTGTTTGAATGAATATTTTCCCATTCGGACATGACCTATAAAATGCGTTTGAGTGCGCGAGCCGCTGTCCTTTGGGGAGTCAGAAGTCTCTCGGTCTCCATGCAGTTAAAGCACAAGCAGCAGCCATGCTTTGCAGCTCTTGTCCACCTTCGTCGCCGACCTACCGAGAACAAACGCCGCACTTATCGTCATTTCTGCACCAAACCGGACAAAAGTACCACGAGAAAATGCCTTAGTACCTTTACTTTGCATTTTGACCACAAAAACAAACATTGGCCGTCACGTTTCCATAAAATTATATATTTTCTCTCTTTGTTCATGGTCCCAAATGGCTGCAATAGCGGGGATCTGCCGTATGGTGGCGTCTGTGAGTTTCACTGGTCCCTCCCCCTTCTCAGAGACTCCCGCGCCAGCTTTCAAATCTGAGCTCCATGCTTTGAATGAGAGAAAGAGATGGGGGAGTGAAAGGGAACAGCGGGGCCGGGGCCCTCAAAATGCGGCTCCAGCGGCGCACGAGGCTCGGCTCTCACCCCTTAATCCTGAATCCAACCAAAAGTGCTTTATCCACGGCCCACATTTACTAAAATACACCTGGATTTCAAATAAAATTTTATTTACAGGTGAATCTGAAAAGTTTTTTCACCAGGTCTGTAATGATGAATAAAAAGCATTGGAGACATTAAACAAAAGTTCCCTCTTTTTATAAACCGCCAATAACCTCTTAAAATGGGTTTTTGATGTATTATGACTAATGTTGTTGTTTCTCTGTATCTTTCAGGCCGCGGCAGCTGAGGGAGGTGAGAAGGAGGAGGTAAGCACCACAATGTCAAAAACACTTTCTAAACGTGATTAAAACTTAACTTTTACTCAATAATTGATCAATAAAATGATTTAATGTCTGTTTTTGTCACCCCTGATGATGTTTTAACCTGTAACTACTAAACATGTAAACATTTAATACAAAAACGTGTAAATAACCCTTTTTATTCTGTTTTAGCCCCAAAGGAGATCGGCTCGGTTATCAGCGGTAAGGAAACTCAGGGAAAACACACCACACATGTCCATTTAGATTAATACAATGATTTAAAGTGATCAATTAGAGATTTGTACATATTAAATCAAATTTAACCCCCTAGTCTAGTTTAAAGAAGTAAAAACAACAACAAAACAACATGTTTCACCTCAGTAACACATGTTTATGCTTTATAATGAAAACAATTACAAAATATATAATTTTGCTTCCACCAGCACTGTAAATACGCATTAAAAGAGCATTACATGGTAGAAAACTGATCAAATGTTAATTCACAGTACTATTGGACCTTTATAAGCAATTAAAACCTAAATTATGTAATTAAAATGTAAACACAAGTGATCAATGGTGATAATGTAACTAAAAACACATTTTAAAACCACAATTACATTTAAGTGTTCCAGAAACATAAAAACATTGATGTATAAAGTGCATACATGTTATTTTAGAGGCATTAATCAATATTTTTGGAGAACACGATTTGTTAAACTTAAATTAACATGAGAAAACACTACAGAAGGGATTATAGTGTTTACATTTCTGTTTCTAAGTGTATTTTTATCTTTTTTTGCAGAGACCGGCCCCACCTAAGCCTGAACCAAAGGCTAAGAAGGCAGCCAAGGTAATACAGTTGAAACCTTTTGCTTAAACCCCACATTAACAGTGAAATTTAGGTAATTTTAAGTGAAATTCTAATAAAACTTTGAAACTTTGAATTTACAGAAAGAAAAGGCTGTGAACGACAAGAAAGAGGACAAGAAGACCAAGAAGGCGAAGGAGAACGCAGAGGCTGAAGCGAACGAGGAAAACCACTCTGAGAACGGAGACGCCAAGACCAACGAGGTAAGCACAACACTTAAAACTACAAAAATTCACTTTTATAACCTCTTAATCGACTTCTTAATGGAGTTTTTGACATTATTCTGTGTGTTTTCCAGGATGAGGCAGCTCCAGAAGAGGCCAAGGAGGAGGCCAAGTCTGAGTAGCAGCACTGCCCTATCTCACCTCCCTCAGCGCCCCCACTTCCCTCCGATAAAAACCCCAGCCAATCTCACACGGTTTCCCTCCAAGGCGTATTGTTAACAGAGGAATATTTTTATCAATGATTTTATAAGTATCCGTACAGATTTTTAGCACAAAAAGCAAAAGCTGAATAATATGGAGCACCTTGCAGACTTGCAGTGGTCAAATCAAAAAAAGAAGAAAAGAACACACGCAAATCTTTTTTAAATGGCATTCATGATTGTTGAAGGCTTGTTTGGTGTAGAAAGTGTGTCCCTTTTTGCCGGATTGGCTACTATGTTGTGAGTTGTGTACCCCTTGTGTTCTCTCCCTTAATCTAGATCTAAAAACCTTTTCCAGCCAATTTAGTCCTCTCCTCTCCTACAACTTTTCTCCATGTTTTATTAACGGTTCAACCATTGGTAATGTGGGTGATTTCTTCTTTTAGACTCTAAATGTGCAGTGTGCAGTTCCCTTATGCTTCTGTCTCCTGATCTATTGTTTTATTTTTTCATTGAAATTGTGTTTTAAAAGAAAAAAAAGTGTGTTGTCCATAAGAAAGAGGAAGACGAACATGTACAAAAAACATTCCGGGAACAGCCTCCTCCGACCCTGCGTGTACAAAACAGCTACTGCTCCATCCACATTGATGCTGTCATGTCGGCTTTTCTAAATAATTACAAAACGTTTTTTTTTTTTTTTTAATCAAATGAATTTGGAAACCTCTCTGACAAATGCAGGTGTCTGGTCCCTCTCTTATGTTCTGAAATTCTCTTAATAAAAACGAGTCCTGGGAATTTTCCTCGAAACGTTTGCATTCGATTTGTTCTTTTAACGATGGCATAAAACTATAAAGATACAATGTAATTAATACTGTCTGCCAAATGTACTTTGGACTTATTCAGCATGTACATTTTTGTAAAATACACTGTACAAGAAGTGGTATACTATAAACCCCACTGAATTTTGCAACTAATTGTAAAGACCATTGTTATAATCATTCTCCGTAGTACTTAAAGGGATACTCGGTTAACAGCCGTACATCCACTGAAATAAAGTTTACTGTAGTACCTACTTTCACCAAGTACTCACCATTAAAATTTTATAGGTGAAAATCCAATGAGTTGTACATTCAATTGTCTTCATGAACTATCACCAATAGTTATAATCCCATCTACAAGCTCCCAAAACCAAAATTTAGGGCTACAAAGTTGTCTTAAAACATTACTTTCCACTGCACTGTGCTTTATCTTTCATTAAATGCTCATCAAACAGCTAGTTTAGTTGTTAATCAAAATAAGGTGTAACTACTTTGAATACAGGCATCAAATGTTTTAGTTTTGTAAGACTATGTTACAGAGCCAACCACCCATGTCACCTTTTGGGCCTTGGTCCTCAAAATGGCTGACCTTTGTAACCTCAATGTGTAGTGCACAAAGACACATTATATCAGTCTCAATCATATCAGTTTCAACAGATGCCCTCAAAAGTGTTGTGGGGTCAAGCTAAGTTCATAATCCCTGTCAGTGTAAACAATGCCCTAATTAAATCAATACCAATGAATCTTCAGTAAGAATAATAGGCCTAACATATGGATGAGGGCCTCTTGTTACTGTCATCCCATTTCATACTCTTATCATATGCATTTCTAATTCCCTTAAGGCTTTCTTTTATATTTAAGCCTAAGTGTGCAGGAAGCCAACCATAAAAATCGACCTAGATTCACCCCAAATCCCCTCTCCAATTTGCTCATATAGTTGGTAATAAAAGCGGTATGTAATTTGGTTCCTAGTGCCAAGACGCACGCTTCAATGCACACGTCTTTGCCTATACCGAATACATAAATAAGTGCATCTTGTCTTGTAAGTAATCATACAATGAATAGGACACAATCTCTTGTTTTTTGTTAATGGAAACTGGCCTGCAGCTTTAAACCGTGCGTATGTAGGTTGTTTACGCACATCTGCACCACTAAGAGCGCTCTAATTTGATTTTTGCGGCTGAAATAGAGTATATTTTGGTAAAAGACTTGCATAGTAGCAGTTGCATTTATAAGCTTGCTTTAGAGACTGCAGTCGTTGTCAGGGTTAATTAACACGTTAATAAGTTATTTCATCGTCTGTATTGTACATCTGAACGTTTGTGGTTGCATTTTCTTCCGTCCTCTTCAATAGCACTTGCAGTCTTTGTGGCCTGCATTGTGATGGCCGAGACTCCTCCATTTTGTCGATATTTTATTGGGAGTTGAAG
Source organism: Periophthalmodon schlosseri (assembly GCA_000787095.1). Classification (NCBI taxonomy): domain Eukaryota; kingdom Metazoa; phylum Chordata; class Actinopteri; order Gobiiformes; family Gobiidae; genus Periophthalmodon; species Periophthalmodon schlosseri. The sequence continues at coordinate 26,152 of KN476362.1, forward strand.
TTGCTGTTGCGCTGCGCGGGCACTAGAGGGCCCCCGTGTCTTAGTTTTGAATACACGTACCCAATGCCCCACAGCAAGTTGTAGCCTGTCAGTGTTTGATTAACATGTTGTATTTAGTGAGGTATCAAACGTGTCACAGCCTAGCCACAGGGAGTTATCAACGAGACTGGTTACACTAAGAAAGATGAGTTGTTTTTATGATGAAATAACGGCAGCGATTCAAACGTGGAGCTCAGAAGTGGTTCCTTTTATGGGATTTCAAAATGTCACTGCGTCTTTGAGCGGTACAATTTACCTTTTAGATGCATCTGACAGTTTGATGTGTATTTTTGTGAATAAACTTTCCCTTAAGAGGAAGACGTACCAGACGTAACATCTAAGAAAGCAGAGCCTGTGATGATACCTGTTTATCCGTTTCCTGTAAAATTTGCTTTGCACTTTTCTGCTTGCTTTGCCTAGAATGTGCCACAGTATGTCCCTAAATTTGCTATATTGCATTTATTTTGTCATGGATCTTATATTGCTCAAAAATGCCTTGAAAAACATGCAGCAGATCTGACCTGTAACTTGGCCTGGTAGAGTAGGTTATCTCCATGGAGACAGGTTTACTGTGGAACATTCCAGGAAAAGCAGAGACAAGAGAGACAAGCAGATGAAGTATGAAACTCTTGACTTACGTTTTTGTATCCATGAATTGTACTCAATTTCATTGTATTATGCAATAAGAAATGCTGTGGTAAAATAACCCAGTTCAATATTTAACTCACCTGGTTTCAAATTCAAATGAGTTATGTAATCTTGGGTTTGGGCATTACTTTTTACCAATCAAACCCATAAACATAACCTCTTGTGTAGAATCTGTGTACTACTTTTATTGCACTTTACACATTTAATAGTTTGACTCTTTAATTACTTCAATGGGGAAAGACTAAGCAGAATACTTTACTGAGTAGGCCTATACTTCCACACCAGTCATAACCTTTTTCATTTGAAGCAACCATATCTTACTTGAGAACAACATTTGATGACTGAACCCATGACATTCATTTTAGATTTTGAGGTTTTGAGTTGTGGTTTTGAGGTACTGGTGTATTTTTAGCTGTGCATCTTCAGCCTGGTTGAATAACCTCCATTATGCCCTGATCCATTAGAATGAATGAGAAGACGCCATAACTGACATTTTAAATCAGACACATCATGTCTGAA